>APFE031451052.1:0-36783 GCA_000404065.3 Pinus taeda
CTCGGCTTCCTGGGGCGTCTTTCTTTCGAACGACCTCTAACCATCATAGCTTCTGATGTAGAGTTTTCGGAATGCGACCTCCTCCTTGTTTCTTTCGATAATAAGGATGCAACTACATCATCAAACTCAATAGTTTCTGATGAACTAAGACTTATAGAAGTAACAAAATGATCCCATGATTCGGGCAACAAGCACAATAAAGTAATAGCTTTATCCTCGGATGGAATTTTTACTTCTACACTTTGTAATTGCGCAAGAAGAGTATTAAAAGCATTTAAATGATCAACAATTGATGTACCTTCATTCGCAAAACGTACAACTGTCGCTTCAGGAGAATCCTATTGGTTAAGGATTTGGTCATGTACAATTTCTCCAGTTTCATCCACAAACCAGCAGCTGTTGTCTCCAACACAATATTAAACAGGACATCATCAGCTAGACACAGTCGAATAGCACTAATCGCTCTTTCATCCATCTCGGCCCACTCATTATCTGTGATGTTGTAAGGCTGTTTGGCCTTGCCCAACAACGCCTTTTCCATGCCATGTTGGAGAAGTAAATCATGCATTTTTACCCTCCAGATCTCAAAATTATTCTTGCCATTAAATTTCTCAATTTCAAACTGGGCACTTTGAGTTTTCGCCATTTTGTATCAAAAAGCACAATAATCTCCAATACCAATGTTTAAATACTAGCAATTAAAAAAAAATTGCCTATGCCTTTGTTTTTACACAACAATTTTTTTTTTTGCTGTGAACTACAATACATTTAAAGACCACCGCGAAAATAAAAAAAAAATTCCCTACTTCCGGCTCAAAAAATCTGCAGTATTCATGCACACTTAGATGCCTTTGCTTTAAACATTTTTTTTTTTTTTTTGCCCGTGCAAAATTGCATCCCTTTCATGCAACCACGCGCCCGCAATCAACCCACACACCAACCATTAATGTTCACAGCTCAGTCCTATGAATTGATTTCTACTATTTGTTTTTCTTTGGGAATGTTGGTTGATATACCAATTCTCAATATGAAAGCAATTCAAATAAAAAACCAATTTGCAGCAAATCTAGCCGCCCTTTCAAAAAACTGATAACAGGAATGCGCCCTGGACTTTTAATGCTGTTTGGATTTTACGAGTACCGGCAATTATTAAAAGACAAATATCAATAATAGAAGAATTCTAGCCTAGACTCGGTTGAATCCATGCATTTTAGTACATTTAAACGCAGATTTTAGTTTGGTACATTTGCAATGCAACATCGTCATCTCTGTGTATTTTACCTAAAAATTGACAAACACCTTCATCATTTTTGGCAAGCGAGAGAGAGCTAAAAAAAAAGATCATCACCTTGACGCAGAAATTTGGGTCACCGTGACCGTCAAGGAGGATCGAAACCAGGTCATCCACAATGCTAGCATGGAATAAGACATGCAAAGGAAAGTTTGAGCCGTCTGGAAAGTCAAATGAAAGACCAACCTCATCGAACCATGAATTCTACAACAGAACCGTACTGGTGATAACGTGAAGGGGTCAAATGACATGGATCAAATCGGCCAAAGGAAAGCTTCCCTGTGTCTTCTGTCAAGTAGAGCAGTACCTCAAACGCAGGTAGAGCAGTACCTCAAATACTGCGTACTCCGCAGGAAATAGGCTTCTGGAAATCGATTGAAAACTACCACATACGCAGCGCCTCCAGGCAGCACCTCCAGCAGCAAAGAAATGACCTTTGCGCAGCAAAAAATGACCTTTACACAGCGCCTCCTCCAGCACGTCATACACAGCTCCCTCAGCGCTCCAGCACAGCCAGCGCTCCACCTTGAGCTCTGATACCACTTGTTGGTCCCAGATGCACAAGTTAATCAAATAAACACAGCGGAAAAAAATCAAACACATAAGGGCACAGCTTTAACGTGGTTCACCCAACCAATCTGGGCTACGTCCACACAACATAGGCATCAAGAATTTATTAATCAAAATAGGAGATTACATCATGAAATCCTCACAAAACACTCACACTCTCTTAGCCAACATCCGAATGATTGCCTGTTATATAGCATAAAGAATCTAACAGCCTCATTAACTCACTCACATCAAATATAGGAGGCATTAACTCCCTCCCAACAAACTGGAGTTAATCTAGGAACTGAATTTCTGTTGTTGTCACCTTCAGAGATTTTTTTCCTATTTCATTCTAAACAGAAATCTAATTTCTATAAGGAAGCTGGATGATGCAGGTGTAAAAATAGTGTTCGAGAAGGATACCTACAAGATGGTTCGGGGAGCACTAGTATTGATGTGGGGAGTTTGGATTGGACCTCTTTACAAGGTAGCACAATTGTTGATGGGTGCAACAATTCTGTGGTTCCCGAAAGTGAAGCAGAAAATCTAGTGGTCTTTGGAGAGAAGACCATGCTGTGGCATCAAAGGCTTGGACATATTGGACCAAAAGGCATTTGAATACTTCATGGTAAAGGTATAGTAGAAGGTATGAGTAATAGCTCTCTAGATTTTGATTTATGTGAAAATTGTGTATATGGGAAGCAGAATCGGGTGAGTTTCCCCTCTATTGGTAAGAGGGCGAAACAGATATGAGAGCTTGTGCACAGTGATGTGTTTGGACCTGTGAAGGTTAGGTCACTGGGTAAGTCTATGTACTATGTATCATTTATAGATGACTTCTCAAGGAATACATGGATATATTTCCTTAAGAAGAAATCTGAAGTCTTTGACAGGTTTAAAGAATTTAAGGCTCTCGTGGAAAATTAGACAAAGAAGAAGATGAAGGTGCTGAGGACAGATAATGGTGGAGAGTTTTGTAGCAAGGAATTTGAAGAATTCTGTAAGAAGTGTGGTATAGCACAACAGAAGACTACTCCATATACACCTCAACAAAATGGAGTTGCAAAAAGAATGAACAAGACATTGATGGAAAGGGAAAGAAGCATGCTCAGTGGTGCCAGGTTAGGACAAGAATTCTGGGCAGAGGCAGTGGATACTACATGTTACCTGATCAATAGGTCACCTTCATCAACATTGGAGGATACGACTCCAAAAGAGGTATGGACTAGTAAGAAACCCTCTCTTTCACATTTGAGGGTATTTGAATGTGATGCATATGTACATGTTCCAAAGGGGAAACAAACCAAGTTGGATAGTAAATCTGAAAAGTGCATCTTTATTGGGTATAAGGATGGTTTAAAGGGTTATAAGCTTTGGAACCCAGTAACAAGGAAGGTTGTGTACAACCGAGATGTGGTGTTCAAAGAGGTGAAAGATGTTATTAAACATGAAGTCCAACCAGAGGAACATGGAAAGATAGAGTTTGAGCTAAAGGAGGAAGAATCAGACTCTACAGTAGAGGGGGAATCAGAAGATGAAGAGCCACAAACTCCAGTTGTGAGAAGATTAGTTCGAGAAAGAAGGCAGGTAGAAAGGTATAGTCCATCTGCTTTCTGTTCAAATTTTGCTTTATCTATTATGGATGATGATCCCAGAACTGTGAAGGAAGCAGTAGATTTAGAGGATGGAAAACTCTGAAAAGAGGCCATGGCTGATGAAGTGGCATCTTTGCACAAAAATGAGGCTTTGGAACTGGTGGAGTTGCCGGTTGGAAGGAAACCCATTGACAGCAAATGGGTGTTCAAGAAGAAGACAGATCCAGAAGGAAAGTTGGAGAAATACAAAGCGAAGTTGGTAGCAAAAGGTTATTCTCAGGTGTCGGGAATTGATTTTGGTGATATTTTTCTCCTGTTGCAAAGCTAACTTCTATTAGATTACATTTATATGTTGCTGCTACTTTTGATTTTGAGGTAGAACAGATGGATGTGAAGACAACATTTCTTCATGAGGATCTAGAAGAGGAGATCTACATGAAGCAGCTTGAAGGCTTTACAGTGAAGGGTAAGAAATAACTCGTATGCAAGTTAAAGAAGTCTTTGTATGGATTAAAACAGTCACCAAGGATGTGGTATCAAAAATTTGATACATTTATATGGGGACTTGGCTTCACCAGAAGAAAAGCAGATCACTATGTGTATTTTAAATTAATTGGTGACCATGTTATTTATCTGGTCTTGTATGTGGATGATATGTTGCTGGTTGGAAATGATAAATAAATTATCCAGGATTTGAAGACCCAATTTTCCTCCATTTTCGACATGAAATATCTTGGTGCTGCAAACTATATTTTGGGCATGGAAATTAAAAGAGATCAGGCAAAGAGGAAGCTCTGGTTAAACCAGAGGAAGTATGTCAAGATAAAACTGTAGAGGTTTAATATGCAGGATAGTAAATTGGTGAAGGTTCCTATTCTTGTAGGTGTGAGGTTATTTACTAAACAGTGTCCAAAGACAAGAAGAGGAAGAGGACATGTCCCATGTTCCATATGCAAGTGCAGTCGGTAGCCTGATGTATGCAATGGTCTGTACTGGACCAGACATTGCACATACAGTGGGAGTATTGAGTAGGTTTATGTCAAAACCAGGGAAGGAGCAAAACCATCATTAGATTGGTCTCTACCCAAGCCTCCCAGGGCTCCAGAATGTTTGTTGTAACCAAGGCTCTAAGACTAGTAACTCAACCCACAACTTATACAGGGCTCCAAAGTGTTTGTCCAACCAAGGCTCCAGGACTAGTAACACAATCCACCAAGGGCTCTAGAGCATTTTTCCAACCAAGGCTGGAGGACTAGTAACTCAACCCAAGTTTTTATAAGGCTCTAGAGCATTTTTCCAACCAATGCTCCATGAAATAATAACTCAACTCAAGCTAAAGGAAACAAGAGAACCAACCAAAACAAAACAAAGAAATAAACCCACAATCACCATGGCTATCCATAAAATGGCAAAGTTATGGAAATCCACTGTCAATCCAAGAAATAATCCATGCTAGTGACATATAATGACCAATAGACCACATGCATATGCCATGCATGCCAAAAATAGTGAGGAAAACATACATTCAACTCGGTACCTGTAAACAGAACCTGTTACAACTATTGATCTCGATATTCTCTTGCGCTTTCCTTCTCTTCCTTTTCCTTCTTGCCCCAAAACTCTAAGTATGACACACTCTCCAAGAGTGCTCCAAGAAAAATCTAAGTGTCTATGAGTATGAGAGAGAGAGAGAGAGAGAACAGAGAGAGAGAGCTCGAAAAATGAATTGACAAAAGTCTGTGTACTGATCCTTAGAAGCCTTTTTATTAATGAGGCCTCCATTTTCTTCATTTTTCCATTATTTTCCTTGAATTTCGTCCTCACATGAAACCTATGACATTTCACCTCCCTTTTCTCCTAATTTCCATTATTTTCAAAAATAAATGTGTCAAAAATGCCATTTTTGCTTTACAACGCCTTTGTCATTCCCTTTGCTAATTTCCTTAGCCATTAATCAATCACAAGTATTCCCCATCACTATGCTTTTTCCCAACATTCAACTTGGAATAAGTGTCCCATCAATGTGGTTATTATTTTTCCTTTATTAACTTTTATTACGTGGAATTTTCACCAGGGATATTACAGAACCCTTCCCCTTGGGGGAACAATATCCTCGGTGTTCAACAACACCTACAACCAACAAGGCTATCATAAGAAAAGCATGCTACCTATGGATCTTTATAACTTAGCTCATTGTAGTGTTTACAATGATTATCCTGCTGAGAAGAAAGCCAACATGACAACATAACAAGTATAACTTCATAATGAAATGACACCCATACCGCTTATTGGAGATTTATAACTTAGCTCATGGTAGTATTCAAATCCATGTACATATGTACATATATCAAACATGACCAAACATGTACCAAAAACATATACCAAAACATCCGCTCAACTGACGGATAAGGAAGGATACATAGGCCACATCCGATCTGCCATCTCCCATGTAGCTTCATCAGGCCTAAAGTTCTTCCAATACACTTTAACTTGCTCAATTGCTCGGTTTTGGAGCATGAGCACCTTTTTCTACAATATACACTAAGGATCTAGCTAGAATTATCCATTTAGCTCCACCTGCAATACAAATTAGTCAATCACATGATCAATATATTTAAGATACTTCTTAAGAAATGACACAGGGAAACCATCATGGACTTTCACTATCAGAGGTAGTGCAAGTCGATAAGCTACTAGCCCAATCCTCTCAATAATACTGAAGTGTTCACAAAACCAGGGTTTCTTCTTGGCACTTGATCCAATCTATAATGAGATCTTCTTTAGTTCGATGTGTAAGTATACCTACTCTCCGACCTGGAACTTTTTGAACAATCTATTCCAGTCTACATAGCTCTTCTTCATATCCTATGATTCTTTCAAATTCTTCTTGATTACCTGCATTTCCTATTCCATTTTTTCGAACATGTCTGGTCCAATCAAAACCTTGGTCATTGGATCACTCCAATTGATAGGAGTATTGCAACTTTTCCCATACAATGCCTCAAATGAAATCCTATTCAAAGATTCATAATACCCATTGTTGTAAGTGATATCTACCAGTGGAAGATACTCTTCCCACTTTCTTTGTCGATGCATCACATACATCCTAAACATGTCCTCCAATATCCTACTGACACTCTCAGTCTGTCCATCTATCTATGGATGACAAGTTATACTGAAGGCCAACTCCATGCCCATACTTGCAAATAACTCCTTCCAAAACTTGGAAGTGAAATTTGCATCTATATCTGACACAATCTTCTTTGGAACTCCATGTAATATGAACACATCTCTAATGAATACCTGTGCTACATTGCTAGCTGAGAATGTAGAATTCACTAGAATGCAGTGTGCAACCTTTGTCAACTTGTGCACAACAACCATGATGGAATCATGTTGTCTCACTTTCCTCAACAACCCTGTGATAAAATCTATGGAAATGACCTTCCATTTCCATTTTGGAATCGCAATCGGCTGTAGCAGTCCACCTGGATGCTTACACTCTACCTTCAACCCACTGACAATTAAAACACCTAACCAAAAAGTCTGCTACACCATTCTTCATATTCGACAAATAATAGAATTTCTTCATCGTTGTTAGTGTCTTCTGATATCCTTGGTGACCTGAATATGGTTTCACATGAAACTCCCTCAAGGTCACCTTCTTGAGCTCACTACTATCTGACACATATATCATGTCTCTAAATCTAACCAATATGTCTATCAAGAGATGATAGTCCACATCTAGTGCACCTGCATTTGTACATGTACCTATACCACTACATGTACCTATACCTCTAATACTACCTATACCTATACCTATACCTGTACCACCACATGTACCTATACTTGTACCACTACCTAAACTCTGCTGCAACCTGTGCACAATATCCATATACCTGACATATTGTTGACCTGTCTATAAGATCCTATCCTGTAGATTTGTCCCATAGGAACTCATAGCTTCTATATCGTTTACTTGTATCTGCATGTTAAGAGCATCTGCCACCCTGTGCTCTTTACCTTTGATATACCTAATCTCAAAATTGAACTCACTGATCGTGGACAACCACCAAGCCTGCATGCCATTCATATTCGGTTGGTCAAGTAGATATTGTGATCCATTGTGATCACTCATCAATATAAATTTCTTTCCCAAAAGATAGTGCCTCCACATCTTCAATGCATGTATGATCACTGCCAACTCAAGATCATGTGTCGGGTAGTTTTTCTCGTACTCATTCAGTTTCTAAGATGCATAACATACCACTTGTCCATTGTGCATAAGGACTCCACCATGTCCTCTCTTGCAAACATATGTTCATACTACAAAATATTTCTCTGGATTTGCAATTGTTAACACTGGTGCATGTGTTAACAACTGCTTGAGCTACTCAAAATTGGCCTCACACTCCTCTGTCCATTCAAACTTCTTACCTTTCCTCTACATCAATGTAATAGGATAAGTAATCTGTGAGAAGTTCAAGATGAACCTCCTGTAGTAACCTACCAATCCCATGAAGGATCTCATATTGTCTACATTTCTAGGATTTGTCCACTCCATGACGGACCTTATCTTTTTTGGATCTACTATTCTACGCTCCTTGGAAACAACATGTCCGAAGTATGTACCTCAGTCTGAAAATAGTTGCACTTGTTGAGCTTAGCTTATAGTTGATTCTCTCTCAACAATCTCAACACTACTGCTAAATTCTCAACATGCTCTTCTTCATTTTTTGAATATACCAATATATCATCAATGAACATGATAACAATTTTTTCCAAATATGGACTCAGCACACTATTTATCAAGCATATAAAGGTAGCTAGAGAATTAGTTAAAATAAATGGAACTACAACAAAATCATAATTCCCATACCTAGTTTGGAAAGCTATCTTGTAGATGTCCTCTTCTTTAGTGCATACCTGATGATATCTAGATCTCAGAGTGATCTTCAAGAACACTGCTTCTCCCTTCAACTTATCAAAAAAGTCGTCAATCCTTGGTAGCTGGTACCTTTTCTTGATGGTCACTTTGTTCAATTGCCTATAGTCAATGCATAATCTGAGAGTACCATCCTTCTTCTTCACAAACAATAATAGTGTGCCCCAAGGTGATACACATAGCCTAATGTGTCCCTTGTCCAACATTTCATTCAACTACAACTTCAACTCTACCAACTCAAGTGTGCTCATCCTTTAAGGTTGTTTTCATGGTGGAGCTGCTCCTAGAACTAACTCAATAGAAATGTCTACATCCCTGTGAGGTGGAAACTCTAAAATGTTTGCACGAAACACATATTGAAACTATTGTAGAATTGGGCACCTTCTCAAAACATCTTCATCCTCAACTTCCTTACCTTTGTCACTAAAAATGTGCACTATGAATAACACACACCCTTTTTTGTGACTACATTTTTCTTGCATAGATATCACCGTTATAACTAATATTTCTTTCCTCTTACCTCACAAAACTATTTGTTCCACATTGTCATCCAAGCACTCAATGATTTTGTCATAACAATCCACCTTGGTTCTATGAAGGTACAACCAATCCATGCCCAACAACATACTATTGATCCCAATAGTAGTACATTCAAATGTGCTATGGTAGGCATACCATTCAAATGAAATGCACAAGATCTTACCCAATGGTGAACTCGCTTCTTTGTACCTGTAGCTAGTTGCAGTAACCAAGACTCTCCATGCACTTCTTTATTCAAACCACACTTATCCACCAGGTCAAGACTAACATAACTATAATTAGATTTAGGGCCAATCAAAATAGAAAAAACTTGATCACAATGCTTACCGTCCATCTCAATGGTAGATGCTTGATGGCCTGCCTTTCTGTTATCTAGCACTGCATAGATACGAGGAACACTCTAACCAACATCCCCAATGGCATGCACCTCCTATGCACTATATATCTAAGGCCTACCAGCCTAATACTATGGATAATATCTCCTACGATGATCTCCTCCACAAGTCCAACACTACTCGGGCTCCTTACTTTTGTTGGGCGTGGAGCCTGATTATATTTTGTATTCAAAGGTTTTAACCGAATGTATACCCCAAGAAGACTGTACACCCCTCCACACAGGGGGGTGCAGGGGGCTAATCCCCCCTGGCTGGGGGATCAGGAGTAGTGCCCCCGAAGCTAAAAATAGATGTAAAATTGCCTTGTAGAAGTATAGTAATTTCTAGTCAATCTAGGCCATTCATTAGGCGGATGATCTGACAGTATAAGTTATGTTTAATTTAGGGTTTTTTTCCCTAGAAAGCAACCCCTCGATATATATGAGATAATTGTATTATATCTATGTATATCTGTATTCAAAGTGAAGAAAAGGAGGAGATTGAGAGGGAAGATGGAGTTATAGTGGATCTGTTGTAGGATGCATCTCTTCAGTTTGCTGGATAATATAATAAAAGAAGGACTAGTTGTTTCTCCATAGATGTAGCCCAAACTGGGTGAACCACGTATATCTATGTCTCTCTTGTTTTATGCATTTTCTGTGTTTATATTTTTGTAATATTTTATGTGTTCCATTGCTCTGTAATATATAATTTTCTAACAACTAGTATCACAGTTGAAGGTCTATTTGGTTGATAAACTCACATGAGAGAAGGGTTCCTGGTTCGAGTGGGAGGAATGGCGGAAGATGGTAGGTTTAGGGTCAAAAAATTCAACGACCAAAACTACCAGTTGTGGAAGATGCAGATGGAAGATTATCTGTATCAGAGAGATCTGTACCTACCATTGAGTGGAAAGACAAAGAAGTCAACGAGTATGACAGACACAGAATGGGATATTCTCGAGAGAAAGGCACTTGGAACAATACGACAGTGCCTAGTGGTGTTGGTAGTGTTTAATATTTCAAAGGAAACGGCAACAAAGATGTTGGGTTGTGTTATATTCTTTCCACATAGTTAACAAGGGGTTTGAGGGGTACACGTAACCCCACTTTATGGGGTCCAGTGCAGCGCCCCTGAAAATTTTGGTTTTGGATCCTATGTTAGGT
The DNA here is from genome assembly GCA_000404065.3 of Pinus taeda. Taxonomy (NCBI): domain Eukaryota; kingdom Viridiplantae; phylum Streptophyta; class Pinopsida; order Pinales; family Pinaceae; genus Pinus; species Pinus taeda. Next base: position 10,461 of record APFE031451052.1, read on the forward strand.
TAGGCAGACCCACCTATGGTTTTTTGCATGATTTTCGCACATGTTTTTTGGACGCGATGGTTTTCAGTCCATGGTTTTGGACACGATGGTTTTCGGTCCATGGTATTGGATGCTTCGGCATGTATAAATATGTATTGTAACATTGAAAGGAACATAAATGAAAAATCAAGCTGGTAGTCTCGGTTTTGAGATCCAGTGGGAAATCTCTGTGTATATGTGTTTTATGTGTTATGCTCTCGCATTTTTATTTTTCCTGTGATTTAGAATTCGTATGCAGGTAATTTCTGTACGGGGTTAAAAACCTACATTTGGTATCAGAGTTGTTTTGGCTTCAAGGGGACGCCTTTGTTGCTAAGGGGTTTCGCTCGGGCCTGGTAGACCCTGTTCAGTGGGAGATCTGCGAGATCGATTCTGGTGGTGAAAGAAGATGGCGAGCAGCGGAAAGATAGAGATTGAGAAGTTCAATGGTCAGAGTTTTGAGTTGTGGAAACTCAAGATGGAGGATCTGTTGGTGGATAAAGATCAGTGGATCGCGGTAATCTGGGTACTAAACCAACGGGAGTGACCGATGAAGAATGGAAGAAGCTGGATCAGAAGGCAAAGAGCACAATACAATTGTGTGTCTCAGATTCAGTATTGCTGAATGTATCAGGGGAAGCTACGGCGAAGGCTCTGTGGGACAAGTTAGGGGCTTTGTACCAATCTAAGTCTCTGGTGAATAAACTGTTCCTGCGGAAAAAGCTGTATAACCTAAGGATGAAAGATGGAGACTCGGTGACAGAGCATCTGAATGCATTTAAACTGTGGTAAGTCAGTTATTATCTGTTGATATTAAAATTTCAGATGAGGATAAGTGCATCAGTCTGTTGTGTTCTCTACCAGATTCGTGGGATAGTCTGGTTATTGCAATAGGTAGCAATGCAACTGCTTTGCAGTTTGATGAAATAGTCTCAGCCTTGCTGACGGAGGAGATGAGACGGAAAAATATGGACAACCAGAATGGTGATGCCTTGTCTGTACGAGGACGGTCCCAGAATAGAAACAAAAATAAGTCATCGAGTGGGAGATCTAAATCTAGAGGAGATCTAAATCTCCAGGAAAACCTACAAAGGTGGTGTGCTGGAAATGTGGAAAGGAAGGGCACTTCAGAAGGGAGTGTAAATCTAAAGCTCCTGATAAAGGAAAAGGATCTGATGATCCTCCTTCTGCAGAGGCGAAAACCACCTCAGATGAAGGTGGGGATGTGTACTTGACGTACACATGTAGATCATGAGGCATGGTTGATTGACTCAGGTGCATCCTTTCACTTCACTCCCCATAGAGAGTGGTTCTGCGAGTATGAGAAATATGATGGTGGTGATGTCTCCTTAGGAGATGATAGGAAGGCTAGAATCATTGGTCGCGGAAAAGTAAAGTTGAAGTTGCAAGGTGGAAGGGTTAGAACCCTTCCGGGTGTTCTGCATATTCCTGCGTGGGCCATAAATCTGATTTCTGTAAGCAAGGTGGATGATGCAGGTGTAAAGATAGTGTTCGAGAAGGATACCTGCAAGATGGTTCGAGGAGCACTAGGATTGATGCGGGGAGTTCGGATTGGAACTCTGTACAAGCTGCAAGGTAGCACTGTTGTTGACGGGTGCAATAGTTCTATGGTTACTGAAAATGGAGTAGAAAATCTAGTGGTCTCTGGAGAGAAGACCATGTTGTGGCATCAAAGGCTTGGACATATTGGAGAGAAGGGCCTTCGAATACTTCATGGTAAAGGTATGGTAGAAGGTATGAGTAATAGCTCTCTGGATTTGGATTTCTGTGAAAATTGTGTATATGGGAAGCAGAATCGGGTGAGTTTCCCCTCTGGTGGTAAGAGGACGAAACAAATATTAGAGCTTGTGCACAGTGATGTGTTTGGACCTGTGAAAGTTCCATCACTGGGTAAGTCTGTGTACTATGTATCATATATAGATGACTTCTCAAGGAATACATGGATATATTTCCTTAAGAAGAAATCTGAAGTCTTTGATAAGTTTAAAGAATTTAAGGCTTTGGTGGAAAATCAGACAGAGAGGAAGATAAAGGTGTTGAGGACAGATAATGGTGGAGAATTATGCAGCAAGGAATTTGAATAATTCTGTAAGAAGTGTGGTATAACACGACAGAAGACTACTCCATATACACCTCAGCAAAATGGAGTCACAGAAAGAATGGACAAAACGTTGATGGAAACGGCAAGAAGCATGCTCAGTGGTGCCGGGTTAGGACAAGAATTCTAGGTAGAGGTGGTGGATACTGCATGTTACTTAGTCAACAGGTCACCTTCATCAGCGTTGGAGGATAAGACTCCACAAGAAGTATGGACTGGTAAGAAACCCTCTCTTTCACATCTGAGGGTATTTGGATGTGATGCATATGTACATGTTCCAAAGGAGAAACAAACCATGTTGGATAGTAAATCTGAAAAGTGCATCTTTATTGGGTATAAGGATGGTTTAAAGGGTTATAAGCTTTGGAACCCAGTCACATGGAAGGTTGTGTGCAGTCGAGATGTGGTGTTTAGAGAGGTGAAAGATGTTATCAAACATGAAGTCCAACCAAAGGAACCTGTGAAGATAGAGTTTGAACTAAAGGAGGAAGAATCAGACTCTGTAGCAGAGGAGGAATCAGAAGATGAAGAGCCACAAACTCCGGCTCTGAGAAGATCAGTTCAAGAAAGAAGGAAGCCAGAAAGGTATAGTCCATCTGCTTTCTGTTCAAATTTTGCTTTGTCTGTTACTGATGATGATCCCAGAACTGTGAAGGAAGCAGTGGATTCAGAGGATGGAAAACTCTGGAATGAGGCCATGGTTGATGAAATGACATCTTTGCGCAAAAATGAGGCTTGGGATCTGGGAGTTGCTGACTAAAAGGAAACCCATTGGCAACAAATGGGTGTTCAAGAAGAAGACAAATGCAGAAGGAAAGGTGGAAAAATACAAAGCTCGGTTGGTAGCAAAAGGTTATTCCCAGGTGCCGGGAATTGATTTTGGTGATATTTTTTCTCCTGTTGCCAAGGTAACTTCTATTAGATTACGTTTATCTGTTGTTGCTGCTTTTGATTTTGAGGTAGAACAGATGGATGTGAAGACAACATTTCTTCACGGGGATTTGGAAGAGGAAAACTACATGAAGCAACCTGAAGGCTTTGCGGTGAACGGTAAGAAAGAACTAGTATGCAAGTTAAAGAAGTCTCTGTATGGGTAAAACAGTCACCAAGGATGTGGTATCAGAAATTTGATACATTTATACGGGGACTTGGCTTCACCAGAAGCAATGCAGATCACTGTGTGTATTTTAAATTAATTGGTGACCGTGTTATTTATTTGGTCTTGTATGTGGATGATATGGTGCTGGTTGGAAATGACAAAGAAATTATCCAGGATTTGAAGACCCAATTGTCCTCCAAATTCGACATGAAAGATCTCGGTGCTGCAAACTATTATTTTGGGCATGGAAATTAAAAGAGATCGAGCAAAGAGGAAGCTCTGGTTAAACCAGAGGAAGTATGTCGAGACAATACTGCAGAGGTTTAATATGCAGGATAGTAAACCGGTGAAGGTTCCTATTCCTGTAGGTGTGAGGTTATCTGCTGAACAGTGTCCCAAGACACAAGAAGAGGAAGAGGACGTGTCTCGTGTTCCATATGCAAGTGCAGTCGGTAGCTTGATGTATGCAATGGTCTATACTAGACCAGACCTTGCACATTCAGTGGGAGTATTGAGCAGGTTTATGTCAAAACCAGGGAAGGAGCACTGGACAATAGTGAAGCGGGTTTTCGGGTATTTGCATGGCACTAGTGATTATGGTTTGTGCTACCAAGGAAGGCCAGAATTGGACAGAGTGTTGGATATTCATGGCTTTGTTGATGCAGACTGGGCTGGAGATCTGGATCACAGAAGATCTACAAGTGGGTATGTGTTTAACCTATTTGGAGGTGCAGTCAGTTGGATGAGTAAGAAACAATCTGTAGTGGCACTATCAACTACAGAGGCAGAATACATGGCAGCCACTCATGCAAGCAAGGAAGCAGTTTGGTTGCAGAGATTGTGTTCAAGTATGGGGTTAGTACAGGGGCTATAAGGATATACTGTGACAGCCAAAGTGCAATTTTCTTGGCAAAGAACCTTGCTTATCATTCAAAGACAAAGCACATTGATGTTCAGTATCACTTTGTGAGGGATATAATAGAAGACAAAAGGTTGCTGGTAAAGGTGGACACCTTTGAATAATACTACAGATGCATTGACAAAATCTGTGAGCTCTGAGAAGTTCTCTTGGTGTAGAGAAACAATGGGTGTTTCAGGGCTGGAAAATGGACTAAGCTCTCCTATGGCCCCCTGTGGAAAGAAAACAACAAGTGGGAGATTGTTGGGTTGTGTTATATTCTTTCCACATAGTTAACAGGGGGTTTGAGGGGTACCCGTAACCCCACTTTATGGGTTCCGGGGCAGCGCCCCGAAAAATTTTGGTTTTGGACCCTATGTTAGGTTGGGCGGACCCACCTATGGTTTTGTGCATGATTTTCACACATGTTTTTTGGATGTGATGGTTTTCGGTCCATGGTATTGGATGCTTTGGCATGTATAAATATGTATTGTAACATTGAAAGGACAATAATAAAAAATCAAGCTGGTAGTCTCGGTTTTGGAATCCAGTGGGAAATCTCTGTGTATATGTGTTTTATGTGTTATGCTCTCGCATTGTTTATTTTTCTGTGATTTAGAATTGTTATGCAGGTAATTTCTGTACGGGGTTAAAACCTACAACTCTTTATAAATTATAAGGGAAATCATCAACTATTGAAAGATGTTACCCCAAACTAATAATGTAGCTTGTTCATTTTAATTCAAAATTAGATACTCCAACTAGAATTTTGAATAAATGACCATTAGAAAGCTTCACCTTAGGTCTATTAGTCAATTTAATGAGTTGTGTATCACAAATACTACCCAGAACCGTGATTGCATCATTAAAAATCCATACTCCTGTGAGATCACTATTGACTCTCTTGATGTACTACTTTCTAACAAAGATCAATCTTTTATGATCTCAACAAAATGTTTCTTTGTCTTGAAATTTGGCCTCAACTTTGTTAGTGGTATCACTTAGAAAGATGTATGCCCTCATGTCAAATATTTTCCTTGACATGATCAATGGCATCTGAGCTCTCTACCTCAAAATTAAGGTTTTGCTACTCAAAATCTCAATAAATATTTGTATCCCACCTCTAAGATGAGGTATCAAATGAGGCATAGAATTAATTCGTATATTTAATCAATTAAAGCCCATCCACCCTCTAATTGCTTTCCAACAAATTTTAGTGTTGAATGTTTACTTTCATATTTTCAATCATGCTAGAAATCACCACATTTAGTGTTATACTATATTTCCAATGAATTAATGATAAGGAACAAACATAACCAAAAAAAACAACAAAATGGTATATGGAAGTCAAACAATTTTTGCAATAAGGAAATACAAACAAGTAAGAGATAACTTTTTGTTCTCCATCCCTAGAACCCCAAATAAAATTTGGCTCCAATACCATGTTTCAAGGCAAATTAAAAAGAAAACATTACAATCTACAAAATTACAAAAGGCATTAAGTTCACAAAAACTAATTCAAGGATGCTTTACTAAAAATGCCTCATCCTTGAGGCTATTTCAAACAAAATGAAAATTAAAATTGGTGGCATCGAGTAAGGAATAATAAGATATCCATTTTTTTCAGCTTTCCTTAGATTTTAATTTTCCACCATGCATAGCCTAAGTGCTAAATCTATAACTATTTCATATATTGCAAAATTTTGATGAAAACTAATTTAGGGATAATTTACCAAAAATTCATACTCTTTGGGCTATTTCAAACAACTAAAAATTAAAATAAGTACAATTGGGTAAGACATAATGAGGTTTTCTTTGTTTAAATTTTGATTTTTTTATTAATTTTTTCTGGTTTTGAATTTCCCATCAGGCATAAGTGAAGTGTCAAACATGTAATCGTTTCTTCTATTTTCAAAGAAAATATATTTTGTTCCTATTTTGAAGAAATAACATAGGCTTGTATGGGAAACAACTCAAAAATAAAAAAATAACCTAAAAGAAGAAAATAAAGGATGCACCTAAGATGAATGCTAAGAACTATTTTTGAAGAGAACATAATTACCTTGTATGTAAAAGTAGTTGTGACAAATTATACTAGATTCTCTTCAACCCACTCTCAAATTTGATGGTGAAATGATAGACGAAATAAAACCCAAAGGATATAGCAAGTATAAAACTCTTGTCAAGACAAAAGGAGAGAATATTTTATCACTATGCTTCAATGCAAGACATTAACAATTGAAGATGACAACATAATAAAATTCCACAAGAATGATTCCAATGTCTCGTGTAAGGTAAATACGTAGTCATGGCATAGAATTTTTTTTCTACAAGTAACCAACGATCAAAGATAAAAGTTGTACCAACTTATAACATTATCTAGAAAATTGTCTGAAATTACTAGACAGTATGCTCTATCCACATAGTAAAAGGTTTGAAATTATTTTTAATCTATCATGCCTCAATCTTGTGGAGTATCAACCTAATAGCATTGCATGCATCAATATTTGTTGCCATGATTTTTTATAAGGGAAATCAGTAATTAATGAAAGATGTTGCCTCAGCCTAATAATGTGTGGCTTAGTTGTTCATTTTCATTCAAATTTGCATACTCCAACTAGGATTTTGAATAAATGAATCCCTCAAAAATTGGGAAAATACTAACAAGCAACACATCTTCACCACCATCCAACATGTTCATACATACATATGACTTGTCATTACCGAAACCATATCAAATCCATAATTTATACTGAAACAAACAACCTGCTTTGAACCAACTGAGCTCATTTCCTTAACATCAATTCCTAGAGCCGTACCACATTATTTTGCATGAATGTTAAATAGGAACATGCAATCAAGCCAAATCAATATGATTTTAATTTAAGGGATTGTAATGTTTATGGTGAAATACATACTCTAAGAAAACTATTAAGCACATACTTCAGATGAAATCAAAACTTTTGTAGGCAAAAAAATCATATGTTTCAAGAAGCTGTATGAAATTGGGGCATTGAGAATAGTGGCCATGCAAAAGAGGGAAAGAAATTCCTACTAAAAATGTGTCCACTTCTTCTATAGTGTGAACATCTTGTTAGGAAATTAAGCAAAAGAATATGGAATAGTTATAATTGATAAATGTAAATACTAAATAATAATTCATAGAAAATATATAGAATTGCAGTTGACACAAATTGGTTAAAAAAAATCCAACTTCCTAAGCCACTCCTATGCCACTAAATCTCAAATCCAACTACATTAGGGTTAATAAACAATTTTCAATTACATTTCTAAAATCAGTTAAGAAGTTTCTTTCCTAGATAAGTAAAATGGATAGCAACCCTATTCCAATAATAGATAGAAAAGGTTTATGGAAGACACAAAAGGAAAAAAATCCTCCAAAGAATTACAACAACTAGACAACTTCATAGAATGAGTATATAGGTGGAGATACAAGAAAACCACAATAATTGATTCATATAAGAAAATATTTTAAATGGACAAGGAAAAGGATCAATAAACCAAATTGAATAGTGGAAGCTATAACTATTGACCTTTTAAAATAAGTATAAAAAAATGGAAAGAATATGTGCCAACTTTTATATCACATGCATTAATAAGATGAATATTCTTCTCTAGAACATGGTTTCTTCTACTCTTTGTGACAGTGGTGCCGAACTCATTAAATGTAGTTTTTACATCATTGTTAAGGCCAATAATCTTGTGCTTACTTCTCAAAAATATCAACCTCTTCCGATATGGAGGAATTCCATCCTTATCTAAAATATTTTCCTTATTGTCACCCAGTATTTCTAACTCTCAAGTTCAAGTGATTGAGAAAATTTTGCATACAACCACATAGAAAATGAACTAGGTGGAGAGTTAATTCCTTTAGAATAAAAGTCATATCTTAGGGTTTCTTATTCCAACAAAGATCAACATTTTCTAATCTAGAGGAATTCCTTCCTTATCTTGAATTTTAGCATTCACATTACAGCTCCTAACATCAACAATAATAGTCTTACAAGTCAACATCTTTCCAAAGATCTACATATTACTTGGAAGATGAAGGGCAATCAAAAGGATATGTTCTTCTTAATATTAAAATCAAATACACTTCTATCATCTTCAAGATCATGTCTAATGAACATCAACCTTTGATGGTTTCAAGGAATTCCTTGTATTGAATTTTAGCCTTAGCATTAGACAATCTCTAAGCTCAGTGACTGGAGAATCTACAATACAAACCATTTTCTGTCATTGTTTCAAATCCAAATCGGGATCCATCATCAGGACTTTATGAATGATGATGGATCCTGATTGGGATTTGAAACGTTAATAGAAAATGGTTTGTACTGTGGATTCTCCAATCACTGAGTCAAAAGATATAAACCACAGATGTCTTAAATCCAGAATCTCTAAGCTATCGACTTCATAAGTAGTTTTCAACATAGGTAGAGTTTAGAGATCTGCATTCCAGCTCTCAAATAGAAGGCCAATTAGATTTAAATGAGTTTTGAGTTCTTCATCATCTTTTTTTGTCCTGGTAATGTGAAATATATCAGGAGGTGAGTATTTTGATGTTCATCTGAGTTTACTAGACATTTCGTTTATATGGCTACATTAATTCCTATCAAGATCAAAGAAGCTTCCCTTCGATGTAAAGATCAGTTAATACGTGCGAAGATTGGTTAATATGTGAGCACACACATTTTTACTTTCTTTTTTTAAGACTTATGAAAAACTACCTTTGCAAATTTGTCAAGATGCTAACCTACACTACATAAAAAATTGTCAAGATGCTACCTACACTACATACATATTGCTTTCAATATTCGTGTGCACAAACATTTTCATATGCATTTTTTAAAACTGATTAAAAACCACTTTTGCAAATTTGGCAGGATCTTAAGCTACATACATATTGCTTTGCAATTTAAAATAAAAAATAAAATTAATATCCAACAAAATTCATAGATAAAATAAAAAATAAATAACATAATATGATAGGTCAATAAACCCCTTTTGAACATCTTGTTTCAAATATCCTAAAAAATAAATAAAATATTAAAATGAAAACTAAATCCACACTTGATTCTAAAGGGTAAACCCATAATAATGTGACTAACGAAATGGAATAAAAATAATAATAATGTGACTAACTCAATGGAATTAAAAAAGGGGTAAACACATGAATGGAAATGCTATTGGCAAGATATGCATTTGAAGGGAAAAAAAAGGCGAGAATTAATGGAATTAACCACCAAAAAAGAAACAAACAAACAAAAGCATCCGCTGGACCCAAAAAACATTGAACAAATGTTTTTTTAAGAGAGGCTCAGGTGTCTGATTCAATTGAAATTGAAAAAAAGCATGATCTCTCAATTGAAAAGACAACAAGGATTTTCTCAACGATTGCTAAGGAAAGCATAACCCGACATTTTTTCAAAGAGTTGAGGGATTCAATTGAAATTTGAAAAAATCATGAGCTGTCAAGTGAAGAGAGAGTCGGGGTTTTCTCAACAATTCAAGTAGTGCCTTTAAAACTCTTCTAGCCATTGAAGGGAGTTGAGGAATATATATATATATATATATATATTAAGTTTGATCGTTTTTTCGGCATCTTTCTCCTCCTTTGTCCATATCCACTTTGGTTATGCTTGTGTATTTGGGTGTCTGTGAGTTTCGTTATGCTCGTTTGTTTGGGTGTCATGGTTGTGTGGGATAGAGGAGGAGGCTGAGAAGGGTAGGGAAGTTGAGTTATATAACATTTCTTTTGGTTGATAAAGATCAATTATATCTCATAAATGGTATAGATCAAATTCAAATTCTATTTAATTTTAGTGTTTTTGTTCATCTTTGCTCTGTAGGGAGAATAAATGGATGGCATTGCAGGGAAATGAATGAAAGAGGTAGTCGACTGTGGTGCAATTAAAAGCCTACCTCATTGACCCCAATTACCCCACTGAAGAAATGAAATCAAATCCCAACTCAAGGTACGTAGAGATGGCCCTGTATCTGTATCTCTTCTTTTGATTAGTTTAAACATGGTTCTTTAGCCATTTTTATTGAATTTAACTGGCTCTGGCTTCATCAATTTATCCCCTTGCGAATTCAAGCATCACTGGATTTTTGAATGACTTCTCATAACTCTGTATTTGTGCTTAATCTCTTCTATATTAGTTTAGTTTGTGGTTTTTCGGTATAACCTCTTCTTTATTAGTTTAACCCATGGTTTTTGTTCGTTTAATCTGTAGGTTTTTTTCCTTTTGTTTATAACTCGTTGTATATTGTGTTGTGCATTGGTTTAACCTGACGTTTTTGGCCATAGTGTGTTGCGTATTGTGCCATGTGCATTAGCCACGTCAGTCATAGATTTAAGCCTCCGTTTTCTCCTCAATATATTTATCCTTATGTCATGTGCATCAAACATGGATTTAAGATTCTATTTGCTCTGCAATAATTTTATGGCTCTCAATATTTTTACCCTGATGTGTCCACCGTACCATTTCTATTAAATTTAATTTTTGATTGATTGCTTCAATCAATGCATGTGTCTGGATTTACGGTAAATTGTGGCCTTTTTTGCTGTGCGCCGTGTGTTATTTTAAGCCCAGGCTTTTTAATCTTGTGTGTTGTGTATAAGTTTAATCCGCAGCGTTTTTTTAATATATTGTGTTATGTGCCACTTTAATCCATGGCTTTTAAATTAATAACAATCCAACTCAACTCAGCTCTTTCGTGTCGATTGGGACTTCTCTGTTACATTACATCATCTTGAATCAGTTACATTACATTATAGCCTTCACCTTCTTTGGGGATTCAACCATTTGAAATGGATCGCTACGTCCCGTCTGGTCCTGTCACGCCCCCAAGCCTACATTAATCTTTCAACCATGGTAGGCGAGGTGCGACACCTCCGAACACTTTATTTTCACCAATACTTATGTTTGTGGACTATGCCTAACCACTTATCCTACTTAGTTTGTGTTTCTCAACCAAGTAATTATTAATGTTCCTTTATACCAATGAACACCCATACACATTCATTAACATCAGCAATTATACATGATGAACACAATTGCACAGTTTAAAGGGAGGGGCAACTCCCTGAACAATAGGTCTGCCCAATAATATATTATACAATCTTCAAGGTTACAAGCTTTTACAAGTATACTTGGAAACACCAAGTTTCATACTTAGCCAAATTTACAAACTTCGGCAAAACTCGGTTTCCTAGCTCGTCGGCACCTACGGTCGCCGCACGACTCACCAACCCTTCGTTCACCTTGTCGCACAATCGTGTTGTTTTCCCAACTTGGGTGTGTCTCCAAGTCACCACACACGGGCACCTCCGCACGAGTCACACCTCAATTCACAATCTCATCACTTCACCAAAAGTCACACCGTGCACACTTGCACGATGGGTGGGCACTCACCCGAGTCACCCAAGAACCCGTGCCAAGTCGTCGCATGAATCGGACGTTCACCCTTCGTTTCACCATCAGGCTCTCCTTCACACAACCTCAGCGCCACACACCTGTGCATGCCATTCTCCAACCAGCGAGCGCTCCTCTACCTGTGCCCTTCACCCAAACCAAGAAACAACACTTAACTTCGTGCGACCTTGCCCAAGAATGGGCGCATCACCAAACTACGCCTTCCTCTTTTTTGTTGCATCCACACCTTAGTTCTGCACCTTTCTCTTCTTCATGAGCAAATTTGCTTGTTGAGCGATGGTTGAGCATGCTGGAAATGAGCTCCATGCACCACCAATATATATGAGTAGCAGGCAAGGTCACAGCTGCCCATTCGACCTGCCTACGCCCTCAACGCCATCGCAAATATGCTCCAAAACTCAAGTTGGCCATCCTCCAAATGCTCCCAAGTAAGGTCGGCCTTACTACATTCATTGGTCGGCTCGTGGGTGCTCCTCCATGCTCCCACACATATATAACCAGCTCACCCAACCTTCTACGCATCCTCATCATGACATAACACCTTCACGTTATAGGTTCAAGCTCGTACTTCTCTGTTTCATGTTGTTTGTTCGTGCCTCCAACTGCTCGTCCTCCGTTCGGTCGTGTAGCACTTCACCCGGTGGGAAGGTCAAGGACTGCAAGTCCTTACATCCTCCTCCACCTGAAATCATTGTCGTCCTCAACAGCATATCATCCTAGTAGCCATCCACAAAGATCAACACCAATATCTGTCTCATCCTCGGTCCATGATGTCAACTCCTCCACATACTACAAAAATCCCTACAACATATGTAGAACTCCCATCTCTATCATGTGTCATCCTCATGCTGTGAACTATTCTCCTCGTCTGCCTAATGTCAACATTTCTCTAGTACACTGCTAGCCCCCATGACTTGAACTAGTCGAGTGATCAGTCCAGCTGTCACGCTCAAATCATAAGAATGTCCATCCTTATGCCTTCACTAGCCTATCTCAGATTCTGCCACATCTTGGACTCACCAAGAATCTCACCCATGCTCAGGTCCATGGAAACTCCATCCCATCTGCAACATGTTATGATGCTTGATGCCAAACCATCCCCGCACCATCTGTCATACCTGCTCAACCTATTTTAAGGACTCACTATCATGAGCAGCTAACAATGAGCTCCATCTTCTTTATCATCTAAGAAGATGTGGAGGGAGTAGAGCCTGAAGGCTCACCCTCACTAATCAACTCAATCCATCTGTCAGGATCTTCTATCTCCATCCTCTGTAGATAAGTGACCTGATCCTCCTCCTAGACATTCGGCCTCACATATGCCTCCTCATCATCATCATCATCCTCGACCACTTCTAGCCTTCTCGAAAAATCCAAGATACTATCGGAAAGAGTCCTGATGACCAATGACTGCTCGGTAAGGTTTGTCTCAATCATAGACAACCGCTTACTCATATCTTCCATCTGATTTTCATCCTGCATTTGCATTACTGCCAACTTACAATCAGGCTTTATCACTCCAATGGTTGGTACACCAATGGGTACATCCTCCCTTCCATTGTAAATGTACATCCTCTTCAAATTTGGAACAATCATAGCATCAAATTGTTTCAAGAATTCCATTCCCAGCACAACTTCATAGTCATCTATCTGCACTATAGTGAAGTCGACCTTCCCTGTCCATTCACCTAGTGTTGTGTCCACCTTCTCAGCTACACTAAGAACACTTACGAGGAGAATTGATTGTCTTTATCTGTGCCTTCACTGTTACAAACTTCGGCCCAATTCTTCTCATAGTATCTTCTCCCATGAAGTTGTGAGAGGCCCCACTATCCACCATAGTGAGTATATCAACATCTCCAACCTTCATCCGAACATACTCCTCGTTCCTCTTAGGATCCCTCTGACAGATCACCTCTATAGCAGCACCACCACCAAGTATCTGCATCATCCCCACAAAACCTTCTTCATTCTTCGCATTAGATTGTGCAATCACAACCACTTTCGGTCTAGAAGGACAATTCTTCACCGTATGTGGTTCAGCACATATCCAACACTTCAAGGCTTTCTTCGTCTTCGACTTATCATCTAGTTTCGAAGCATTCTCTTTCTTCTTCTCTTTCAGCTTATCAAACTTCTTCCTCCTATCATCAAAAGTCTCATCATAATGCTCCACCAACCTGTCCACAGCAGCAAAAGCTTCTTCAACTGTTCTAATCCTTTTCCTTTGCACTTCATTGCATGCCCAAGGCTTCAATCCAATAATGAAATTGAACACCTTTTCCTTCTTTGCCATGTCAGGAAGTTCCAGAACCACACCTACAAACTCCCACTGATATGTCTGAAGGTTCCCTGTCTGCTTTATGAACTTTATCTTCATCCTTGCTTCCCACGTTTCATCTTGAGGACTGAAATGGGTCCACAAAGCTTTCTTCATCTCATCCGTGAAGTAATGTCACCAGCACTGCCATTGGCAATCTGATCCATCCCTCTTCGCCACCACATCTTAGCATCCTTTGTCAAGAACTGAGCAGCTACCTTCACTTTCGTCTCATCATCAGATAGACCCAATTGTTCCAAGTATTGCTCCATGTCCCATAGAAAGTTGCTAAGAGTCTTTGCACTCCTTGTACCATCATAAGATTCTAGTTCCTTGACTTTCACATGAGGCACTCCTCCACCTGAGTTATGCCTCATGGCCTTCTTCAACACCATGATCTCATCTCTGGCTTCGTCAAGAGATTTCTCCAAGTCCATGATCTCTGCAAGACCCTGGTCTCTTGCCTCTTCAACCTCCTTGACCCCTACTTCAAGTTGTGTACACATAAGATCAGTGTACTCATGTTGAGTCCGGAGTTCATCGAGCTCTTCTTTCATCTTCGAATTGACCTCTTGATATCTCTTGATCAAGTCCATCTTCTTAGTCCAGAAAGCTTCTAAATCCTCCATCTTTTCCAACACCTTTTCAATGAATGCCATAGTACCATCCTTCGCACTGTGACTAGACCCAGCTTGAGATTCAGCTGCCATCGCTAACAGCTTCCTTCTTCTTTGCAATATAGTTTCAACCATCCAACAACTTCACCAAGATGCCTGCAACCTGAACCATCCCTTGTTCCACTTATGCGAAACAACTTCCTTCACCTGCAAGTCCCTGCTTCTCTATCTTCAATTCCCAAGTTTCCAAGTGTGTGGATACACTTGCTTCACCCAGCTTCCTACAAGACTCCTTCAAGTCTTTAGACTAGCTCTGATACCAACTTCACTTCAGTGGAGTTGTGTAGCAGCTTCAACCTTCAATACTCGGATCAGCTGCTCTGATACCAACTGTGATGCCCCCAAGCCTATGGTAGTCTTTCAACTGTGCTAGGCAAGGTGTGGCACCACCGAACACTTTGTTTTCACTAATACTTATGTTCGTGGACTATGCCTAACCACTTATCCTTCTTAGTTTGTGTTTCCCAACCAAGTAATTATTAATGTTCCTTTATACCAGTGAACACCCATACACATTCATTAACATCAGCAATTATACATGAAGAACACAATTGCACAGTATAAAGAAAGGGGCAACTCCCTGAGCAGTGATTTTGCCCGATAATATATTATACAATCTTCAATGTTACAAGCTTTTACAAGTATACTTGGAAACCCCAAGTTTCATACTTAGCCAAATTTACAATCTTCAGCAAAACTCAGTTGCCTAGCTCGTCGGCACCTCTGCACGGTCATTGCACGACTCACGAACCCTTCGTTCACCTTGTCGCATGATTGTGTTGTTTGCCCAACTTGAACGCATCTCCAACTTGCCACACACGGGCGCCTCTGCACGAGTCACACCTCCATTCACAATCTCAACACTTCACCAAAAGTCACACCGTGCACACTTGCACAATGGGCGAGTGCTCACCCAAGTCACCCAAGAACCCATGCCAAGTCATCGCACAAACTGGACGTTCACCCTTCATTTCACCGTCGGGCACTCCTTCGCACAACCCGGGCGCCACACAACCATGCACGCCCTTCTCCAACCGGCAGGTGCTCCTCTACCAGCGCCCTTCACCTAAACCAAGAAATGAAACTTAACTCTGTGAACAGGCGGATCACCAAACTGTGCCTTCCTCTTTTTTGCTGCGTCCACACCTTAGTTCTGTGCCTTTCTCTTCTTCATGAGTGAATTTGCTTGTTGAGCGATGGTTGAGTGATTCTGGAAATGAGCTCCACGCACCACCAATATATATGAGTGGTAGGCAAGGTCAGAGTTGCCCAGCCAACCTGCCTACGCCCTCAACGCCATCACAAATATGCTCCAAAACTCAAGTCGACCATCCTCCAAACGCTCCCACGTAAGGTCGGCCTTACTACGTTCGTTGGTCGGCCCGTGGGTGCTCCTCCACGCTCCGACACATATATAACCAGCTCGCCCAACCTTCTACGCATCTTCATTATCACATAACACCTCCGCGTTGTAGGTTCAAGCTCGCACTTCTTTGTTTCATGTTGTTCGTTCGTGCCTCCAACCGCTCGTCGTCCATTCAGTCATGTCGCACTTCACCTAGTGGGCGGGTCAAGGACTTCAGGTCCTTACAGGTCTGGTCTCCCTCTACGTCCGGTCCGGTCTTAGTGAATCCCTCCACCATTTGAAATGGCCCTCTACCATTCCTACTCATTTATCTCCCTCAAGTATTAGCTAGTCAGCCTAGATTTGAAATAGCCCTCTACCACTCGCTAACTGGGAGATAGTTAAAGCCAACCATAAAATGAAATGGACCTCTACATCTGTTAGTTACATATTTTTTCACATAATGGCAGGAAACCTATCATCCGTTTTGAAAATCAAATCAAATATATCATATAATATTTTTTTCTTATAATATTGCAGTCTTTGTTGATGTAAATTACTCATGTTTTACATATATTTTCAGGAAAGTGTGAGGGAGGGTAAATTTATTTTCATTATTTAAACATGTAATTCAGAGATAATTATTATTTTTATTAAACCTTCCTCCCAACGGATTTAATAAATTTTCAAATTAATAATAGAGCTCTTTCTTTTCACTGGTTAATTCAACTTTTAAATTAAATTCATAATAATCGAACAGCTCAGCTATTTCGCGTGAATTGAGAATTCTCAGTTATATACCTCTTTTTCGTTTCAATCCTCGCGTATCAGTTACAGCCTTCTTTGCTGATTCAACGCCCCATCAAGTCTCGATCCGGTGTTACCTACTCCGCTTGTATTTGAAATGGTCCTCTACCATTCATACTCATTTATCTCACTCCGTTATTAGCTAGCCCACGTATATTTGAAATGGCCCTCTACCATTCGTACGGGTTTTTCCCGGAGATAGTTACAGCAAGATAAAATGGAATGGCCCTCTACATGTCTGTTGTTTTATATTTTTTTTTGCGGACACTTGAAAACCTATCATACTTTTTAAAAATCAAATTTAATTATATCATTAATTGCGATAGATAATCATAATTCATAATAAATATTTTTATTTAAATTATGTGTATTATCTTTTGGATAAGAAAAATAAAGAATAAAATTCTTTTATATTCATTAATATAATGAAAATATATATTTTATTTTTTATTAATAATGTGTTATTTTACCTGTATTTTCTTTTTTGTATATTTATATGTCATAATGGCAAGCTTGTTGTTTTTACATATATTTTTAGAAAAAGTGCGAAGGAAAGGTAAATTCACGTTTGTTTTTATTAATTTAAATATGTGATAAAATAAATTTATTTTACATATTAAAATAATTGATAATTCTCGTTGTATGTTATTAAAAATATACATTTTTTTCTAATATATAATGTGGTATTGTATGGAGATTTATTTACAGGAAAGACATGTATTTCATGCCGGTTTATTTACACAAAAGACTTTTACTGCATGTAGATTGAAGGATTTTAACTTTTACCTTTGCTAAAAGGGTTTTGCCGAAAGTAAATATTGATGTATTTAAATATAATTCTTTTTTTTTTTTAATATTGTAACAACATTTTGCAAACAATTATTAGTAAAGCTACTTTTTATGGAGGGGGTTAAACCTCTTCCAAGTGCTCAAAGAGGATGGGCCCCATTCTTGCTTGAGCAGTGTATATATTTTTGTTTTGTTTGTGTTGATTACTTTTCATTAAACTCATACTTTTCACAAGATATTTTTTTAAGATACATTTACTTTACAAGATTTATATTTGAAACATGTCATCTTACACTTCAACAATTATCCATTCATATTATAACACTTATCACGATTACATTTAAACGAAAACACACTTACATTTACAAAAATTTAAAATTTTTTACAAAATACAAATTATACAAATTGCTCTCTAGTCAACCAACCATTCATATTGGTTTTTTTTGCTTTTCATTATTTTTAAAGCTTTTTATATTGTATTATTTTATAATTTATATAATTAGATAAAAATATATATCTATATTATATAATTTAGTTTTTTATATATTTACTTATTTGAAATTGTATATATACTTTTGTGAGTTTTAAAATGTTTTAGGTGTTTATGTTTATATTTTGAATTGAAATTGTAACATTATTGTTTGTTTATTTAAAATTGTATTTGTTTAGTTGACTTCTGTGTTTGTTTGTTTGAAATTATATTTATATGTTAGTGGTTTTGATAATGATTATTTTTTTTTGTAGTTTAACGCGTAATTGTATGTTGTGTGCTTTGCTTATTTGGACTTGTATTTTGTAAGTTTATTTAATTGAAATCTCATATATATATGTGAATGGTTGTATGGATATTTGTGTATAATTTGAAGTTGTATTCATTAGTTTGTTGTATTGAATTATGAATTCGAATGTGTAATGTCGATATTGTGTATTTTCTGTGTTTTCTTATTTGGACTTGTATTTTGTAAGTTTATTTAATTGAAATAGCATATATATGTGAATGGTTGTATGAATATTTGCATCTAATTTGAAATTTTAATCATGTGTTTGTTGTATTGAATAATGAGTTTGAATGTGTATGCATAATGTATATATTGTATATTTTGTGTGTTTTCTTATTTGGACTTGTATTTTGTAAGTTTATTTAGGTGAATCTCATATATGTGTGAATGATTGTATGAACATTTGTATGTAATTTGGAATTGTAATTATGAGTTTGTTGTATTGAATTATGAATTAGAATGTGTATGCATAATGTAGATTTTAATTTGTATATTGTCTGTTTACTTTTTTTTTCTTAAAGCTACATAAGCATATTTGAGTGATTTATTTTATTGGCTTGAAATTGTATGATGTGCAATTAGTTACTTGAAATTGTATGATGAGCAATTAGTTATTTGAAATTGTATGTTGTGTGTTTACTTGAATTTGTATGTTGTGTGTTTGTTTGTTTGTTTGTATGTTTTTTTAATTTCAAATTGCATATATATGTGTAGCTGGTTGTGTGAATGTTTATTTATGAATATTTGTATTGTTTGTGACTTGAAATTGTAATTGCATGTTTTTTGTATTGAATTGTGATTGTAATTAATTTCATAGCTTAAATTTGAATTTGTATATAAAATGCATGTTTTACTTTGTGTATTATGTGTGGATTTCCCTATTTGGAATTGTATATTATGTGTTTTTCTATTTGAATTTGTATTATGTGTTTAGTATTTAAAAATTTAGAATTGTATATTTGCTTATTTAAATTTGTATTTTATGTGTTGTTTGAAATGCATATATATGTGAGAATTTGTTTTTTCAATGTTTATTGATGTATGTTTGTATGTGTAGTTGGTTTTGTCAATTTTTGTTTCTATATAGCCTGAATCTATTTTTTTTAAATAATTAAAATTAATGGACCATTTTGATAAATAAAATTTTGTTATATATAAATGAATGTTATAAATAATAATGAGGAACTTATCGCGGAAAAGCTTGTTAGAATTGGAAAAATCTAGCACGAAATATTTTTTTTAAATTTACTAAAATTCAATATAACCTAAAAAATATTTAAGACACTATTAAGACTAAGCATATGCTCAACATATTACCTTGAGAATCAATATAGGCCCTCAATTAGCAAAAATAAAAAAATGAATAGATCTTCATCCACTACATTATTTTATATGAAAATATTAAATTCAATCCAAAATTTTCATCAATTAAATTTTTTTCCCAATAGTATAAATTTTATCCATTCTAAAATATAACACTTCAAAAAAATGAAAATGAATCATTCACTACATTATTCTATAAGAAAATTCTAATTCAATCAAACCTTTTAGTATTTTTACACTTGAAGAGAAATCTTACCAATCAATGCCTTATTTTAATCCTTGTCCCTAACACTATATGGTTTTCCAATTGAATTTGTATAATTCATTTTAAGAGAAAAACATTTATTCATGACATTAACTATTAAGGATTTGATAAAATGTGTTTAAGGTGTCTCAACATAAACAATGCAAACATACAAGTATCATAATCAATTTCATGTGAACACCCATCTACCATGTATAAAATGATACATCAAATATATTTAATTAACTATTTGTTGGATATTAAATTTATAATTTAATAAAAATGAAAGAGCTAATTATTCTTCATATGTCCTATTAAATAAGATAACATAACTATATCATTTTAATGTATAATGGAAATTTATACAACATAATTTCTGAAATATTGCATACACAATGTGAAATCAAGTCAATATAATAAAATCAAAAGACGTAATTACTATTCACGTGTCCAAGAAAAAATAAAAATAAAATCTGACATAAGTAGAATTTGTAAAATGGTATATACACGATATTCAATTGAGTTTTCTACTTTTACTAAATTGAATATATAATAAAAACGAAAGGCAAATTGAAATAAAAAGGAAATGTTTCCACTTAAGTTGTTAGTCGCATTTAAGCTCGACCAAGTCTAGTGTCATACAATTCTACTAATAGAATCCCATTACTAGGAAAATTGTTCTTCCCTTGAGTTAAGTCCATTCTATCCTCTACCTAGCCCGTAAAAGAAAAAGATAATTCATTTAAACAATTTGATTTAACATAAATATAGGTGTTTCTCTGGTCCGTCCAATAATTATGCAACATAAAAAGAAAAAAAAAAGTAGCATCTATGAAAATTTTGTATTTTGAACAATAATATCCAAAGTACAGATATGCATGTTTATAATACATGCACATTACCCTTAACATCATAATGAAAATGGCATACAAGATGACACTTGCAAAATATTATTTCTCCCATGCTCACACCAAAAATACTTTTGTGGCCCTTGCGGTGATTCTAAAACCATCTAAAGAGAGTTACATATTTGATTTGAGAGCTTGCAATCCTTTCAGTTGATGTATATTATTTGTGTAGTCATATTTCCAACTTACATAATGGAAATATTTCTATGAGAAGTGGAAGTATAGAAATTAAGTGGCCTTAATGGTTAAGAACATGTTCATATGAGACCACGTGTTTAAAATTAGAGGGGGTATGTACATTTCATAGATTTTAGCAATCAAATCGCTATGCGAAGAGAGGTCCTTTGTCACATAAATAAGGTAATATAAACGGTGGACATAGGTGGATTGGAGCGACGAATGGAAAATTAAATTTAATAGAAATGGAGGACACATCAAGTTGAAATTAATGAGGAGAAAGGAGAGCCTTAAATCCATTTACAAATGGCTAAAGCACCATGTTTACGAGAGATGCGAGGCCACACATGCACACACAACTTGGAATTGGGATTCGTGATTTCATTTTTTCAGCTATGTAGGATTTCAACAATGGCAATGGCAACGACCTTTTCCTTCATTCATTTCCGTACAAAGTCATGCCTTCATTCATTCCTTGTGTATATTGTTAAACAATTTAAAATGTATAAAAAAATATAACATAATGAAATGGAATTAGTTCTAGCAGTAGAGAAAGGATGAGTAATAAATACTGAAATTAAATAAAGTTTGATTCATACCACTTCTAAAAAATAATTAATCTCCATGAACATAAAGATAATTTATCTGCGAGAGCCAAAAACTATTAAACAAGTAAACTACCCTTGTCTTCTCTGCATTACACTCCAGCCTCCTCATCTATCCCACAGACATGACTAATTCAAACTTGACCAAGACAAGGTCTCGACCTAAATAGTCAAACTTGACCCAAACATAAACTTGACCTAAACAGAAAAGACCAAAACTCAAACCACACCAGTTCAGACAATCGAAATAAAGCATATCAATATGGATATAAACGGAGGAGTAAAATGCTTGAAAAATGATAAGAAGTAATTCATATATTGTGATTACCTCAGTCCCTTCAATAGTTATAGAGATTTCATGCCTCTACTTCCTCTAGAATTATCCGCCAAGTGTCGATAAACGAAATTCCTAGTCTCTCTTCAATTGAGAGTTCATGAGTTTTAATATTTCAATTCATGCATTTTTTCAAAAGGTTGGGTTGGTTTTTTTAGTTGAGAATTCATGCTTTTTCAAATTTCAATTCATGCATTTTCTTGTGCACTTTTGATCCAGGTTCTGCTAATTCTTTTTTGGTATGTTTTGCATACATGATTTTTTTCCTCTTTCAATTCACATTATTTGAAGGGAAATGTCAACACAAATTTTTCCACTAATAGAGCTTCAATTCATGCTTTTACTTATTTTTTATTTATTCATTTTTGTTGGGAAGATTAAATGTATTTGCAGTTGAATTATTTGTTATATATTATTTTTTTTGGGAAAATTAAATGGATTTGCAATTGCATTCATTTTTTATTTAATTTTCATTATCAAAATTTATTTATTTTATGGAGGTTTGAAGTAGGGAATCCCAAGGCTTAAAGATTCTAGAGTTTGATGAGACACTAAGCTATTTATTTTTAGTTTTATAAACCTATACAAATCTTACTAGATATTAATATTATTTTTTATTTTAAATTAGGAGGTCCTCAAATTTGCAAAATAATTTTTACTGAGTTTCAAAAAATTGGCGAGTGAAATTCTATATGTTCCTATTAACAAATGTTTATATTGAAAGGCAGAGTATTTGATCTTCATAAGAACTAGTGTAGGAATATAAATGAAATGGCCAGTAAACTCAAATAGACATCAAAGCACTTATCTCTCATGATACAACTCACATTGCCAAGTTTAAAAAAAATCATAAAAATTAAGAAAATTATAACTATTTTTTAAATTATTATTATTTTTTATTTAATATATGATATAAATATTTTTAACCTATAAATATGCTTTGTTACAATACCATGGCTTACTAATACCACATGTCAAAAATAACATAATTCATGTTCATATAACAATTCATTTTCTAAATTAATCAATTTATTTATTTAAAGGGGTAGAAAATGCATGACTTTTTTTGAGATAAATCTGAACCCTTGATCTCTGACCACTACTAAGAATATTATAGAAAATTCCATGGAGGTTACATTCTTACCATCCACCCAATAATTATTAATAATTAAATCAAATTTTCGAAACCTCTATTCCAAAATAGAAGTGCTTATCAATGTAATTACTTGTTATGTTGGTAGGCATGTCTCTTTGGAATAGAAATTTTCAAATTTTAAATTAATTATCAATAATAATTAGTTTCAGAGTATGGGTATAACCTCCATAGAATATTCATATGAAGTAAGTAGGATGATCTGGAAGATCGTGCATTGACATGGTTGGCCAACTCAGCGCTGAAATGGCACTAATGTGCTAGATCATATAGTGATGGGAAAATAGTTGGACGTTAATGTGGAAAGCTAACAAGTAGTTGACATGGTATAAAAGCATCTAGTGACATATGTAGGTGATTGTGCTTTGTGGATTAATGGAAAGGGGTCAGGTGGCCCAATCAGGTGGTGCAATGTGGCACCCATGGAACGAACAATAAGGCCTGTGCATGAGTAGTTCAATGTTTCTTTTGCTGACCAGCCTGATAGTTACAGTCACGGTTTCAACTGACTGCCAAACATTACATCACATGAGGTTGGCGAGGGTCGAACCTACATTTCTTATCTTACCAACGGCGGCCCCAAAATACACATCCAACCAAGAAAAATTTACAACACAACTCTTATAGAACAACTGGTTAGTGCTAAGCCAAATACATAGCGGTTTGTATAGTCAAATTTCGGTTGGTGGGAGTCAAACCCGCATTGGCCACCGTCATCCAAAATGATGGTAAAAAAACCAGCCAACTAATCGTTTAGCGAAAGGTTTTGATAGTTAATAGTTCTGCTCAAATATCAAAATTAACAACCGTCACTACATATATAATGGGGCCATTGGGGATTGAAACCAAACTAGCTAGACCGGCTTACCTGCCGAACCAGCGACCCCATATTAAACCACCGCCAAAAACACAATACAACAGCCAAAAAAAACAGTCGACCAGGCTACAGATAAAGGTGGTGTTTGGTTATAAAGTTGGCACGGGTGGGTATTGAACCTGGAACCCTTGCCATGTCAATAATACTAATACAAAGTTCACCAACCAATAAGCTTGCTGGTTGGACTTTGATATGTTCGCCCGCTAATGGATACAATAAAATTGCCTTTTGATTCCAACAAGGAGTGGTGTTTCGATGGTGGAGCCTTGTGTAGTATGGAATCGTGAACAGGAACGACAAGCAATGGAACAACGAACAGGTGGAACTTGATAACAAAACATTTAACCAAATGTAAAACCTTGACTATTTAAAACCTTTATTGTGGAACTTTAACGTGGGATGAATGTTACAGGAATTTCAAAGATTCCCTAGAGGCCCAGATTTGACAGTGTGGGGCTAGGGTCAAGTTTACTAATATCAACTTGTTTTTCAAAATGGTTGGATGGCAGAGTGTCTTTTTGTCATTTGAGTAGCCCTTCAATATTCACATTCCAGTTGTATCCTAATACACATACGCTACTCCATATTGCAATCAAATTCATGTTGAAAGACTTCATTCTAGACCTACTCATTAATAGTTTTATCAATATATTTCATTTGTCTCTGTCCACTTGCCCTCTTATCCACCTACTTAAATGTGCCAAATTTCTCACCAATTTTCTTTTATGCCTTGAAATTAGGATTACTATCATCTGCGTGCTATAGAAGATATGGAGGTGGCATGACCTCCTAATATTTTCGATGGGCTACATCTTGGGGGAGAAAAAAATTTATGTCCTCCCCTATTCTTAAGTTTCCAAACTTCTACTTGACTCCCTCATTGGCTAGCTTGTCAGCTAATGAGTTAAGTCTTTTGTACATATGATAACTTGTTATTGAATCAAACTCTCTAGTTTCTAGCTTCACATGAAGATTTAGATAATTTCAAACTTGCATGTTTTTTATCTTTCTTATTAGTGTAATTGCTACCTAGGAGTTCCCTACCATAATTACTTACGTCTTGCAATGATTTTTTAGCAACTTGAGGCCTAGCCATAATGTGAGATATTCATCTTGATTATTGGTTTCCCTTCTTATGTTCCAAGCATATTGAAAGCTCTCTTTTTAATTGGGGCATACTACCACCTCTCCTGCTCCTCCCTCCCCTAGTCACTTCTCAATTATAATAAGAAGAGAGTTTTGGTTTTAGCCAATATTAAAAATTATATGTTTCGAATATATTGATACTTTGGAGGTAATAGTTGTATTTTAATATAATTGGAGTCTTACTTCAACATCATGATGCTTTATAAACATTTTAATACGTTTGAAATAAACCATATGAATAAGATATCTTGGTAGAATATTCTTGAATAAGTTTCCATGTACATTTTGTGGTCATCCATATTAGGGATTTGATCTCAGTGTCTTTTGGTGGTTTGTAGACTACCAAACCTTTATTTGGGCTTCACCTCGATGCTTGGTATTTGAAATGGAATTTATTTCTTGTTTTATGGAGAGAGAGATGGAAACATTGTCCGAATTAACTTCATTTTTGGTTGTGTTATATTCTTTTGTTGACTAGCCCATGTAGTTAACCCGGGGGTTAGAAGGGGGGTGGATCCCCCCCTTAGTTGCATTGATTGCATAGCGGGGGGGGGGGTCCACAGGGGGTTGAGGGGTGCAAGTAACCCCACTCTATGGGGCCTGGGGCAGCGCCATGGAATATTTTGTTTTTGGACCCTATATTAGGTTGGGCGGACCTACCTATGGTTTTGTACATGATTTTTTTGCACATGGTTTTGGACGCGATTGTTTTTGGTCCATGGTTTTGGACGCGATTGTTACGGTGAATAGTGTCCACTCAGATGCTGCTATTCCCACTAAGATGGGTGGCTATCTTAGAAACAAACAAGTAAAGTCTACTTTCGTTTTCTTTTATGAAAATAGACAAGAGGAGAACCAAGAAAACCAACCTTAGTCTTGCGCTCGATTTCCTCTCCTTCTTGATAGAGCTTCGCCGCTTCTTCTTCATCTACCCAGCTTCAAAAAGAGCCTGTCGAATCATAGCAACATACTACTATCGAAGAAACAAATATCTATATTCATAAATAACACAGGACCAAATGTGTGTTAACCATATAAATGCATATATAAACAAGTACATAAGAATATGGAAGAAAACTAAAATAGTTTTATTAAGATGAAAAGTAGCAAGAGGATTACAACCATATGTTCTGACCCAGCATCATCCTCCAGCTAGGAAGCCCTTCTTCACTTCAAGAAAATCTTAGATCACCCAACACTATGAATGTACACCAGAAAACCAACAGCACTTCTCTATAAGATACA
>APFE031451056.1:2825-26608 GCA_000404065.3 Pinus taeda
GGATGCTTCGGCATGTATAAATATGTATTGTAACATTGAAAGGAATATAATGAAAAATCAAGCTGGTAGTCTTGGTTTTGAGATCCAGTGGGAAATCTCTGTGTATATGTGGTTTATATGTTATGCTCTTACAATTTTATTTTTCTTGTGATTTAGAATTCGTATGCAGGTAATTTCTGTATGGGGTTAAAACCTACATACCATGACTTCCTGCACAGGTACATCCAGGATGAGATGGAGTTCTAGGACATCTCCTCGCTTGGCACAACATACTGATACACTGTCAAGATCGAGCAGAAGTTTAAACAAAGGAAGCGATTCTCTGGATCTGCAATTACAAAGCAAGGGAAAGGTGCCCCCAAACCGCAGAACAAAGGACAAAGCCAAGGCGAGGTGGCCCAAGACAACCCGCCAAATCTGCAAGAAAGGAACAACATTGTGAATTCAAAGAAGGACATGGGAAAGTGGTGTGAGTTCCATAAGAGATCCACTCACAATACAAGTGATTGTTAGAACAAGAAGTCACTGGTGGTTGAGCTAAAGGCTTCAGAATCAGATGCATGTTTTGTCTCCGATTTAGTACCCGAAAAGGGGAATGACAAAGGAAAGTAGATTATCGATGTAGAGCCCAATGCCATCATTGCCACCATGAAGATCCAGAAGGAGGAACCCAAATATCCAGAGGAGGAGGATCACCTCTTCCACTCCTAGATGTGGGTAAAGGGATCCCCGTTATAGTTCATTGTTGACAATAGGAGCTAAAAGAACCTCATTTCAGCAGAGGTCATGAAGAAGCTAAGCTTATCGACCACATCACATGCCCAACCATACACCATCAGGTGGCTTCACCAAGGATGGGATCTTCGTGTGATCCAGTAGTGTCACCTTCCATTCAACATCAAGCCCTTCATGGATGAGGTATTATGTGACGTTGCTCCCCTTGATGTTTGTGATGTATTATTAGGCCAACCATACCTGTGGAAGTGACATGCTTTGTATGAATCAAGGCCTCATGATGTTACTATCTTTGGGAAATAAGTTGTACAGGATACCAGAGGTATCACCGCCTACTGCCATATATTTGGTTACTACAAAACAATGCAGTAAGCTCATTTCCAAAACCAGGAAATTTGTTTTCCTAATGATACGGCCTCAGGGAAAGAAGACAATGGCCATGAACTCCAGACAGGGCCCCTTATCACGACAACTATAGATGGACAAGGTCGTGGAGGAGTATGAGGACATCTTCACCTCCCTCACAGGGGTTCCTCTGCACTTCTAGGTCAAGCACTCCATCGA
Organism: Pinus taeda; assembly: GCA_000404065.3. Taxonomy (NCBI): domain Eukaryota; kingdom Viridiplantae; phylum Streptophyta; class Pinopsida; order Pinales; family Pinaceae; genus Pinus; species Pinus taeda. Next base: position 4,125 of record APFE031451056.1, read on the forward strand.
TCTGAACCTAGGTGCAGTGCTGCCCAATGGACCAATCTATTGGTGCTCCATTCTGGAGAACAAAAAAATCAAGAGGCAAATTCACGAGCTGTTGTAGAAAGGTCACATCCAACTAAGTTCATCGCCCTGTGGCAGCCTGATTGTGTTGGTACAGAATAAAGATGGGACTTAGTGACTCTGTATTGACTATCAGGTGCTAAACAAGATCATTGTCTGGAATAGATACCCAATCCCATGGATTTATGACCTTTTGGACCAACTGAACGGGGGGGAATATTTCAGAAAGATTGACTTATAGTCAGGATATCACCAGGTACTAGTCAAACCCTTCGATGTGTGGAAGAATGCCTTCAAAGCCAATGAGGGCCTTTTCAAATGGTTGTTTATGCCTTTCAGGTTGATGAATGCTCCTGCAACGTTCATGAGGCTGATGGATGACATCTTGTGGCCATTCACCAACTCATTGGCAGTGGTATACTTGGATGACATCCTAATCTTCAGCTAGAGTTGGGAAGAGCACCTCCACCACATCTAACAGGTTCTCCAAACATTGCGACAACATAAGCTATGTGCCAATTTGGAGAAATTCACTTTTGGCATGACCTAGCCAGAGTATTTGGGATATATTATTGATGAACGAGGGGTGCATGTGGATCCAGCCAAGATCCAAGTCATTCAGGATTGGCCATCTTCAACCACTCTGACAGGGCTCCACAACTTTCTAGGTCTTGCCAATTTCGACCGTAGGTTCATGTTTGGATTTTCTCATATCACTTGGCCCTTGAGTCAAGTCACCAAGGGAGGAGCGAAAGCAAAATTCTTTTTTCTGAATCTCAATAGAAGGCATTCACAGAGTTGAAACATCACATCTACTCGGCACTAGTGCTCGCGTTACCAGACTTGCAACAACCATTTGAGATCAAGACAGGTGCCTCTGACTATGATATTGAGGCACTCCTTACTCAACACGGGTATCCAGTGGCATATCACAGTGAGACACTTTTAGAAACAATCCGAAAGTATCCCACTTTTGAAAAAGAGATGTATTCCATTGTGCAGACCTACTGACAATGGAAGCATTACATTTTGGGGAAGGAAATGGTCATCCACAAAGACAACATGCCCCTGCAATTCATACAGATGCAAGGGAAGTTGCAGAATGATCGCCATCAGAAGTGGTCCACATACCTACAACAGTTCCATTTGAATATCAAGTATAAGAAGGGCAGCACCAATAATGTTGTAGATTGTCTCAGTCGACCACTGAGCATGGTGTTAACCATCGTGCTCAACTCTTGTGGGCACAAGACTTCTGATTGGCCACTTCTCTACAAAGTGACCCAAAATTCAGCCACACATACTAGACACTCTTGGAGGTTCAACATGCTCTAGATTTTCACTTCTAGGATGCCCTGTTATGTCACCTGGGTCACCTTTGTGTTCCTTCAAGCGAGCGTTCCAAGATGATTTGGGAAGAACATTACAGTTAGGCTTCTGGGCATTTCAGGGTCGCGAAAATGGTGGCAATACTGCAAAATTATTTCTATTGGCCAATTCTTCGACAGGATGTTGGGAAGTACATCAAATCCTACACTGCCTGCGCCATTGCCAAACCGAGCATCAAGAAGAAAGGCCTCTATATTCCACTGCCTACCCCTAGTTAACCTTGGGAATCCATATCCATGGATTACATGTCGAGTCCTCCTTCTACTAAGCATGGAAATGACTGTGTTTTTGTGGTCGTCGACAGGTTCTCGAAGATGGCCATTATGGTGGCCTGCAAGAAGAATATCACAATAGAAGCTACTGCTAAACTCTTCTTTGAATGAGTGTGGGTACACTTTTGGATCCCATAGTATATCATCTCAGATCGGGATAGCAGGTTCCTGAGTACATTTTGGTCCAGTCTCTGGTCGATGATGGACACCAAGCTCACTAAGTCCACAACCTTCCATCCCCAAATTGATGGTCAGACAGAGGTTCTCAACAGGATGATCGTACACATTTTGCACATGTACAACTCAAAGAATCTACGCACATGGGATGAGAGTCTCCCCTATGTTCAGAGCAACTATAATCGGGCTCTCCACAGCCCGACTGGCCACATCCCTTTTCAGGTGGGCTTGGGATTCTAGCCATTGTGACCCATTAATGTGGCCATGCTATTTGCAGCTACTCTGGCAAATTCAGATCATTTCTAGTCTGAAATAGATAAGTCAAATAGCTTCATTGAGCACATCCAACATATCCGCCAGTAGGTCCATGACATTCTCGAGAAATAAAATGCCAAGTACAGGTAGCGACATGATCAACATCGGGTGCCACACAAGTTTCAACTAGGTGAAAAAAGTTTGGTTGCATTTGCAAAATGAACACCTTACTGGAGCATATCAAAAAGTCATACCACTCTAATATGTTCCTTACATCATTACCAAGGCTATTGGAGACAATGCATTTGAGCTCAACATTCCCCCATTCCTTGGCCTAGACCTAGTGTTCAATGTGGACCGCCTTCGGCCATACTTTCCACCATTACTAGACATCGACATTGCATAATAGCTCACAACAATAGAGTTAAATCCAGATTGCATGGAAAAAGATGCAACTGATTGGATCATGGATATGCAGATCAAGCACACTCGCTAGCAGAAGATCCAATTGTATCGAGTTGTCAAAGTAGGCGAACTCCTTCACCAGGGCAAGTGGATCACAAGGGACCAAGTTCAGTAGAATTTTCCTCATCTCATGGAGGAACTCAATGCAATGGGGGCAATTGCTTCCTAAAGAGGGGGAATGATCCAGGTGGATATTGGTGGCCACCTGCCAATTCCACTTGGACCCCCACCATTGTTTCTTTCAGTTTTTCAGTTTCCTTAATTGTAGCACAATTTACTACTTTTAGCAGTTTTTCGAGTCCTAAACTTCCAGAGCCATTTTGAGGCCCTAAACGACATTTTTTTGGAAATCTACCGCCATTCTAATACAATCTTATTTTTCATCATAGTCCTCAAAGAGATCTTTCCAATGGGTTATCAGGCACATCAAACAAAGATAATATGACCAAGTCACGACCCTAGGAAGTTGGTTGTCCAACTAACCCCAGTGGGGCCCATAAACTCTGGGTTTTACATCTCCTTGGGTTAGGATTTTGGTTTTTTAGGGTTTTCTCTTATTGTTCAATAATAAAAAGGCCCTTGAGCCTCATTGTAAGGTATTTCAAAGGCATGTAGCTGCCACATCTCTTCTCAGGGATAAGCTACCATCGCTCGAGCTAGTTTATTTCCATTTTTGTTACTAAGCATATTTCAGTATTTTACATTAATTAAATGAAGTATTATTTCCACTACATCTATGTATTTATGGTTATATCTGTAATTTTTTGCATTCCTGTTTAAATCTATATCACAATAGGCAACCATATTAGTAATACTGGGCAAGTGATTGCACTTTTGAAGGTTTACCCCTCTCTAAAAGCCTTTATTCAATGAAGATCATTACATGGAACATAAGAGGCATCAATAGTTGAGGTAAGTGGAGGAATCTCAAGGAATGAATCAATAAGGAACATCTATAAATTGTGATATTGTAGGAGACCAAACTACCTTGTGAAAAGGTAAGAGACGTTGCAGTCGTTGTTGGAAAGGATGTGAGTCTATGGCATTGAGTGCTAATGGGAGCATTGGAGGTATTACAATCATTTGGAAAACCCTTGAAGTTTCCTTTTCAAGATAGATTGCATATCCAAGGGTTCTCTCACGAACATTCATGATTATTGGAACCAAGGAGGTTGTGGTTTGATGGTAATTTATGTTCCTCATCTCTATATAGAAAAGGTGACCTTTTATCAAAGCTTTGTTTAATAAGACAGTTGAACCCTAATGAACCCTGGTGATTTTAACCTTCTAAATACATTGGAAGAAAATAAGGGAGGGTTAAGAATATTGGATCCAAAATTTCATCAATTTGGTGAATACATCTAGGAATTACATGTGGGAAATTTGGATATAATTAATGTGACCTTCACGTGGAATAACCATAGAGGGGGTGAACAACAAATAGCAAGATGTGTATATCGATCCATGGTATCATAATCTATGTTGGATAGAGACATTTTCATGGAAGTTGTGATTTTACATTTTTTAGGGTCTAATCACTGGCCTATTAAATTAGAATTGGACTTGAAAATCGCCCCTATAAACTTCCCATTTCATTTTGAGAGTTTTTGGTTGTAGGACCCAAAATTTTTAACAAAATACCAGACTTTGTTTGAGGATATTGATGTCCAAGGATGGAATCTAATGCATTCTTTTCATCTCAAACTAAAATAATTAAATAATAAAGTCAAGGAAGGGAAGCAGAAAGAGTTTGGTCATATCTCAACAGATAAATAGGAATTGGAAGCACATATACAATAAGTACAACAATGAATCATTAAAGACGTAAGATCCCATGACCTCATCTTGGAAGAAGGCCAATTAGTTAACAAAATTGAATAGAGAAAGAAGAAAGAGGAGACTCTATGGAGATAAAAATCATGAGAGCAATGGCTAAGGGAAGGGGAGCATGACTCAAAATTATTCCATAAGACTATGATAAAGCACCATCATTATAATAGTATCTTCTCTCTCAATTCTAAAGAAGGATAATTCCTTTTACAACACAAAGAAATTGAAAATCAACTAGTCTCTTATTTTCACGATATGTTTACAGAGCCAGTTCCAAATAGGTGAGAATCTATTCAATGAACAACTGCTCATGTTCCTCACCTGATTAATCAAGATAAAAATGAGGCTTTAATGAGGGAAATCAATTTCTTAAAAATGGAATAGAAATTTATGGTTATGCCTCATAATAAAGCACTATGTTTGGATGAATTCATGATGGATTTCTTCCAGACATGCTAAAAAATTATTGGTCTTGAAGTCCATGCTCTAGTTGAAAAATCTCATCAATCTCAAAAGGTATGATCGGGCCTCAATGCTACTTTCATTACCTTCATCCTAAAATCTAGTAAATCGAAGAACCCTATTGGTTTAGTCCTATTATTTTGTGTAATGATATTTATAAAATCATTTATTCAATTATTTTCAATCATTTTAAACCCTTGTTAAATAGTATTATATCCCTAGAACATACATGGTTTATTGAGGGATGTTAAATTCTTGATGGTATCGTGACTTCTCATGAGGTTATACATTCCTTATAGAAGTTTAAAAAAACTTGGTATCTTCACTAATATGGACCTTTCTAAAGCATATGACAGACTTGGCCAAGAGTATATTCATAATGAGTTTTATGCATTTGGATTCATTCCGCAATGAGTTTCTTGGATAAAATCATTGATCTCTTTCGCCTTCTATTCCATTCTTCTAAATTGTTCTCGTACTGTGACTTTGAATCCATCCCATGGTTTGCTTCAAGATGATCCAATCTCCCCTTTTCTTTTCATTCTGGCAACAAAAGGTCTAGGGAGGTACCTCAAAGAAAGAAACCAATGGATATTATTAAAGCACTTTGTCCTTTTGGTGAGGAATTTCCTATTACACACCAATAATTTGTATATGATATATTACTCTTTTTTGCAAGCCTCTTTGCGAGAAGTTAGGGCCTTAAAATCCATTATTGTTAAATTTACAAATGTTTCTAGCACCTTGATTAGTGGATTTAAGTCTAATGTGTTCTTCTTTAGTACCAACCCTATGGTTCAGGCCCATCTTTCTCACATTCTTCAATTTTGGATTAGCAATCTCCCAGAAAATTACTTGGGAATCTCTCTTGTAGCAAATTCCCTAAGAATAACATGTTGGAAAGGTATCCTTCAAAAGATTTATAATAAACTTGATAGTTGGGCCTTTAGTTCCCTTAATATGGAAATTTATTTATACTTTCTCAAGTAAGTCCTTCAAGTTATTCTAACGTATCAATTGTTAGCGCTAGCTTCTCCAAAAGCCATATGCAACTCTATCACTACTTTGTTGAAAACTTTCTTCTGGAGCAGAGTGAATAATGTCAAGAAATAGGCACTAGTAGCTTAGTAGAAGATTTCATTCCCAAATTGGTAGATGGTCTAAGTCTACGAGACCTAGAGATTTTGAACAATTCCCTTGGAGTAAAATTGTGGCAGTGATGGTTCCAAGGAGGAAAGGATATTTGGAAGCAAATATGTAATAGAAAATATGGGCCTTGTTATTCCCAACTAGGGAAACTATGAGCTAAGATATTTCCTCTAGGATCCTCGATATGGAACCTCGCACAAGCTAATTCGATTCTAATATAGAAATATGCCTTCTAGGAGATAAGTAATGGGTGCACTTGTTATTTTTGGCAAGACTCCTGAAAACAACTACCAAGCCTAAGCGAGAGGGAATATTTGAGAGAATTTCAATCCTTAATTACAAAACAAAAATGCTCAAAGGTAGTTGATTTTTAGAAACTCGGTACATATAAAACTCAGTTAAAACTTGGAAAAATAAAAAATATTGGTTAAATTCTCCCCCTTGGCTTAATGGCCTACCCTTTGCCAAGGGTTGTAGAATCATAAAATATCCTATAATTGAGAAATGAATAATATGCATTGGCATAATCAGACAAGATGTATTTTCACTCTAAATGAATCCTATTCCTTACTTTTTGGTCATCAAACTTTTCTCTAGGAGGCTCTCTAGAGTAAAACTTAGACAAATACATTGTGGCCTAAGGTCACTTGGTTTCTTTAATTTGTGGGACTAAGAAATATTTTGACGTGGGATCACATTCAAAGAAAAGGTTTCCAAGGGTTTTCATTCTTCCATCTTTGTTGACAACAAGAAGAAACAATGGAACATATTTTAAACAACTGCTTATTTTTTTATTCAATTTGGAAGAAGATTCTAGAGCTCTTTTTTCATTCTGATCAGTCCATCACAATTTGATAGAAACCTTGGAACAATTGTGAACCAATATATTCTCCAGTCTTATGGTAAACAAAGTGTGGATGCTTGTTGTTGTATTTTTTATGTGGGTTGTATGGAAGGAATGAAATAGATGAACATTTAAAAATAAATAAGTGATTGAAGATAAAGTTAGGAACATCATTAGACTGAACATTTGGGAAACCATTATGGGTAAGAATTGGTATCAAGATGACTGGAACGCTTAACCTCATGAAGCATCTATTCTAATAAACCTTGATCTTTCTCCCTCAATTGTATTCCCTCCCTTGATGAAGCCACCCTCTCCTCATAGTTTATCACCTAGTACTTATTCTCCTCCTCCTCCTCCTCCTAAGGGTTTTATGAAGCTCAAATTTGATGGATCTTGGAAAGGTAATCCTGGAGTGGCTAGGTATGGAGGTCTCATATGGGACCAAGAGCATAATGTATTACAAATTTCTATGGTTGGTTGTGGTATAATAAGAAACACAGAGTTTCTAACCTTAGACATGGGATTAAGGGTGGTGGTTTTGGTGGGTTATTATAAGCTTCAAATGGATGGATATTCTCAACTAGTTATTAAGACAACTCAAAAACTAATTCAAAATTATCTAGTAGAAAAACTCTTCGAAAGTTGGAGGCTCAGCAACCCGATTTCCTGAATTAGAATGATTCTTTTATCCCTCAATTATGTTACCACTTATGATGAGTGCTAGTATAGTAGCAAGGATGCTGCAACTCCTAGGCTACCAGCCTTACTTATCAACCTGGGGTTCGTACAAACTTGGAGGTGACAGTGCTATATGCACAAGTAAAAGTGAACATCCTCCCTGTTGTCACTGTTCATCTGGCGAGAGACCCCAAGGGTTCCAATCCATACTTATATAGAGTCAGAAGAAGCTTGATTCTTTGATGGAAGAAGAGAAAATCTATTCTAAGAGAGCTACTCTATTGCAGTAATGAAGAAAACAACATGTAATGCTAAATCACACCATATCCTAATTAACAATTTAAACAGTTATGCTAAGCAGAATTACTAAATCAACACTAACCTAATAATTTTATCTAAGTTATAGAAGTAAAGAGCGTCAAACCATACTAATGTGTAAGTGAGGAAACTAAACTAAATCTGTTTTCACTTTTTTTGGTTTTTTTTGGTAAAATCAAGCATGCAATTTAATTGTTCTTATGGATGTGACACGTGGATGGAAGGTGGTTGAGGATGTCTAGAAAGTCTATGGAGTGTTTGGATGTTGTGGAAGGGTCCTAGGAGGCCTTTTGTGAAAGAAAAGGCCACTGATATAGAATATCAGGCCGAGAATGAACTCATTGTGTAAATATTTATTCATTAATACAAAAGTGTGATTTTTGAGTTTGTGTGGTGTGTATTGAGTAATTGAATTATGAATTGTTGGTGGATTAGAGTAATTCTGCATAACATGAGTGTGCAAGGAATTCAAAGAGAATATGAGAGACAGGACAATGCTTAGAGGAGTATTGTGATGATCAAACAGTGTTGGAGTCTGATTGAATAACCAAATCAAAGCTCAGGAGTGGTAGTGTTTAAATAATATGCAGAAAAAGTTCGGGAAGGAGTCAAGTGGAAGAGAAATTGAAGATTGAAATTAGTGAAAGGAAGAAGTAATGAAGTAGTAGTGCATAGGAACTGTTGGATCAGTTAGATCAACGAACAAGATTAACGGAAGATGAACAGTGGAGATCTTATCACAGGAGATTAAGTTAATAGATGGATGGATCACATCAATTCATGTGTCGACAAAAGGGTGGAAAACATGTAGAATGATGGAGCAGTCTTTGTAGGTGGTAAGAAAACCATTTTTCTCGCGCGCTCTCGATCAGATATTGGTCATGCAAGAATTCACATGAGATTGTGCAATAGCCATTGGATCATGTGGGATTGATCAATGGTGGAGATAGGCCAAGCTAGCTGGTGAGCGGGTGACGCGATAGCCGTTGGATCAAGCGAGACAGATTGACGGTGGATATTTGGAGGGCCTAAAGTCAAATGTTGAAATGAATACGTAGCTATGTGACACGCGGTTAATGGTGATTGGTCAGATTTGTTGTGGATCAGATGATAAGGAAATCCATGGGTATAATCCAATGGAGATGTGATTTATTAGCTTTCGCTTAAGCATTTCAATGTGTCTAGGGGAATTTTAATGAAAAAGGACAAAAAAACTAGTGAGGGTGAGGGCAGACCAAGAGATGGTTGAGGTGGATGAGGTGGAAGATGGATGTTGGTAATGAAGTCTATACCTCCTCCTGAAGTACCTGCAATGCCTAAAACTCATGTGTCTTCCATGAACTATGCAACAAGATACATTCTCATAAACTAGAAAAGCCTGAATCAGTTTCCCATATTATGCATGAAGAAAGTGTTGAACGAAATGAGAATATCAGTGATATATTATTACAGAAAGAGAGTGATGGAAAAATATGACAATGGAATGAACCAAGTACTGAATTAAGACAACAAACTCCAAAGCTCATGCAAGAACTAGAAATATAGAAATCTATGTTTTGGGGGTTGCTGAAGGGTCTCTTTCTCAAGTCATGGTCTTAGAGGGAGGAGGTGAGGCCAAGACACCTGCTGACAACCTTATGATTCCCAGAGGGAGGAGCTGAGGCCGAGACACCTACTGACAACCTTATGGTGATCTTTTTCTCCTTGCTAACCTGCTAATTGAAAGAAGGCACAAATGGAAGCAAACTAAAACACAACCAATCTACTCTACACTTATGTAATGGAAATGCAGCTACTTAAGCAAATGAATGATTAAATCATGAATCTATGCTAACATACATGTATAGTAAAGAGAAGCCTTAGCTGCTAGGGTTGGGCCCTAACCCAAGAGCTTAAGCCATTTGAGTTAATTTATTGTTGTCTCAACACAAAACTCATTCTTATTAACAAAACCATGGATTACATCAAAAATTGTCATAAGCCTTGCAGCTTGAAAATAGAGTAGAGTTTTACAATCAAAAATCCAAATCCTACTAAGGTCCTAGGCCTCTCTACTTATACATCTTAAGTCTCCAACAAATTCCTTAAAATTAGGGAGGCTCAGCTCCCAAACTCGAGATAAACTGGTGCTTTGACTTTCACTTACTCGATTGCCTTCTAGTCCTCATGATTTGGTTGTTTGCACTCCGAGCTAATGGAGGAATATTTAAATGGGGGGTGGTAAATGAGGATAGTTTATCTCCTATAATTCCTTTCCCTTGTCCCATTTGAGTTTTGACCAAGGTCTTTGCCAAAATTCCTTGATTGTATCTTTTAATCATGCATTAAATGCACATTAGACCACAAAGCAAAGTATCCAACTCTAACTCATCTCATAAACAAAATATAATCAAAAGTATGCAATAAATTGTGAGAATAGTTGGTTTGACTAAGCTAGGAGGTGAATTAAGGCCCATAATTACTCAATGATGAGGCTCATCATCACCCCCTACTGAAAGTGTTTCTCATCCTCTCAGCAACTTAGTCAATGTTCATGTCCTTCATGGCTCTGGTAGCCTCTTTGACATCCCATGCCTCTGCTGTGGTCTCTTCTTCTCATTCATAGAAGCCTACTTTCCTTTCTACTTCTTCCCACTACCTTTTTTCCTCTTCTTATTTTCTCCCTTCTAGCATCCCTAGGAGTAGTGGTGGACTGAGTTTTAGGCCTATCCAATTGAACTTCAACCTTTGCATTTATTGCCTATACATAGGTGTCATGTTGAGTGCCTCTCTCAACCTTTGAGGGGAGTGATATTCTCTGATCTTCAAGCTATGTGGCAGTGTGTTCCATCTCCTTAAGCATGCATGTATACTATCATCTCCTAACATCCTAAACATATCCTCAAAATGTGAAATTGCTTTCTCTTGGGCAGCAAGATATCTAGGTGCTAGCTGAGGATCATTTGCAATTAGATTAAGGGTGATTATTAGGGCCATGGGATTTGATTGTTTAGCTCTAATGAAAAGAGGTTCACTTTTCTCTCTGGCCAATATTATTTTCATCTTTGCAGCCCTTGGCTCCTCATGGTTCATCCATGATGCCAAAGCCATTAATTGTAGATCTCCTAGCTTGGCATTAGGATGCCAAACATTCATCTCCATGAGGGCCATGTTGTGCAAGTAAAAATCAGCCATTTTGGCCTTATCCTCAAGTGTACTTTGATGAAAAAGATCTATAAACTGTCTATAGTCCTGAAATGGCATGGTGCCCCTTTGTGTTATTGTTTTACTTTGAAATTGCAGCCGTTGTTCTCTGAGGTAAAGAGCATAGGATTTATCTAGCATCCTACACTTGATGGCCTCCAAGAAGAGGATGGCCGTACATGCTAGTTGGTTTTCCCTTTCCTACAGTTGTACTCTCAGCCATTCTCAAGTTGATCTCTCATTATTGCTTCTTTGTCTCTTAAGCCACTTAGCTCTTTGCCCATTTCCTTTAGCTTCTCTTCCATGTGCCCAATGTCTTCAACCCCTTTTTGAGGTATCACCCTGCCTCCTTCAATGAACCAGTAGTAGGAGTCTAGGTTAGGTTGGGGACTTGGTTCCTTTATCTTAGGGTATTCCTCTTTTGTTTCTTGTTTCTTCCCTACCTTTCTTTCCAATTTATGTGCTTCCTGTAGTTTTTGTTGTGGATCCTATAGGATGGCCTTACCCTTTAAGGAAGTTGATCTGGTACTAGGCCTCCTTACATAGGTGATTGGTGACTTAGGGAAAGGCATTTTGTCTCTTGGTGTAGGGGAATCTTCAATCTCAATAGGGATTTTTGTTGATATTTGTGGCTTCCCTTGTTTGATTCTTGTGCTCTTTCTTGTTCCAGAATATAAAGGGGTTTGCCTCCTTCTTTTCCCTTTTTGCTTGACTGGGGTGCTGAGAGCAGTGAGGGAAGTTGTTGCCTCCCTCTCAAGGGCCTCTGGAGACACCCTAGGTGACTCCTCCTTGTGTTCTTCCCCTTCTGTTTCAATGCCTTCTTCCTCTCGATTTTTCTTATCTTCCTCCTCTTGTTGTTCTTTCTCGGCTCCATGAGTTTTCCTTCATTTCCTCCTCTGTTTCAGCATCATCCTCCTTCTCTTCTCCCCCTTATTCTTCTACGTCATCATTTTCCTCTATATTAGTTTCTTCTCCATGCATCTCATCCCCATCTAGCTCTATATCTTCTTCTTCTTTTTTTGTCTCCTCCTCACTGACAGAAGGACTAACATCATCGGTGAGGGTTTTGATGTCATCCTCTGCTGGTAAGTCTTTCAAGACCAACCATGTTATAGGGATCTTGAGGTTTTGGATGGCATCCTCAATGAGGATCCTAATCAACCCATGGTGAGCCAATTGTTGGGAATTCCCTTCCTTTACTTTGTTGTTCGAGTCTATGAGTGATTGCATCAAGAAATAGGGTATGCTGAGTCTTTGGTGAACTGGTGTTTCTACCCCAAATCTTGATTCTTCAAGCATCCGAAAATGCTAGCCATAAACAGTGTTGTATCTACCCTCACATGAGATATATTTGATGAGTTGGTAACCTATCTCACTCCATGGGTATGGCAGATTGTCCCTCCGTACTCCATTTTTATCCTTTGTGGGTGCTTCACCTTCTAAAAATAATTTCCTTTTCTCCACCTGACTGTTTTCTTTGTCTTCTTTTGGTAATTCCTAGGGGAAGTGTGGTGACCCTACTAATGAGATCTAGGGTGAGATCTATAGTGAGCCCTCTAACTATAACATTGGCGTGGATTCTGCTATGTGGAGTGAGGGAATGAGCAAATTATTCAGACACCTCATCATCATACCTTGTGATTTTTTCGAAAAAACTCATTCATTGGTGTCTTATGAAGATTTGAAGCACTTGGGGGTGTTGTTGTATCCTCATAGTGTTTGTGGGTTCTCTCCTATTAAACCCTCCTATCATATTTTTTGTGAGGCTTGAGGACGAAATGAGAGGTTTGACACAAGAATTTTAAATTCAGGAGAAAATAGAGTTTCCTATGTATGTAATTCACCTCCCACAGTTGTTATATCCACTAGCTTTTAGAGCATTTCTAGTTAATTTTCTTGTAAATGGGGATGGATTTTTAGATCCTACCTCTTTAGAATGGTGGTAGTGGAAAATTCTCGTGATATTCCCTCTTGAACCCCTCTCTTCCTATCCTATAGACTACCTTTGTGTATCCTATAGACTACTCTTGTAGACTATTCCTGTAGGAATTCCTGTGCATGCTCCTATACAAATTCTCTTGCAGAATGATGGATCCTTGCTTCTGGTGGGTGGCCATAGTTATGAGAGTGACTTGAGTGAGGGAGTTTGAAGGAGGTAGAATGCATGAATGCATGCAAACGATGTTTTGTTTCCCTTTATGGCTTTTTGGGGTGAGGTGGTGTGTTGGCAGCAGAGGTACGCTACCATTTTTGGACCGTTGGTCCCCACTACCACCTCATCATTCCCACTCCTTGTAATCAGCTCCCACCTCGTAGATCCATAGTTAACCACTTCTTTTCCTACTCCTCCTCTGTCTTTGAGTTTACTGTAGCCATGTGTGAGAGGACACCTGGTTTTGTGTGTGATGACTGAACGAAGGTGGCCAAGTCAACTAGCCACCTTTTCACTTATAAACCAACTACCTCGTAACCCTTACAACCTTTGATCAAATGATGCATATGAGTGAGTGAGAAGGATACTTACCTGTGGTCTCCATGCCATGTTGTAGTTGTCGAAGATCATAGGTGTTATGTTCTTTCTTTGATGCATGGTCATTCTTCTTCCTCCTCTACTGTCTCCTAATGGTTTCTTGGACTTTGCAAGTGTCTGTGACTGAAGATCTGATGCTACTGCTGCTGTGGAGCTCTTGGATCATTCTAGTGAAGACCTGTAGCTGATGATTGATATTATGTGGGATAGGCTGCTACAAGATTTCCTATGGTTGCTTCTCCATTCGAATTTCTTAATCATGTGTTGGCTAGGGTTGTGAGGATGTTGTAATGAATAGACCGAGGGAGTAGGAGTGTGTGTGGAGCAAGGGACATTTAGGTAATGCTCTTACTCTCCTTTGTTTTCCCCTTTTTTCTTTTCTTTTTTCATAACTGGCAAAAACTAATCTCTTTTTGTTTTGAATGGTGAGTGCAGGGATGATGGTAATGGACAAGGTGAGGGGTTAGATCATGTCTAGAATGAATTTTGGGGCCTAACCAACCTACCATTCTGCCTCGGATTGCTCCCTGTATGTTTTCTGAGCCATTTTCATCTTGTAGGTTTTCAGGGGATCCTGTAGGAATATAAGGGATCTTGTAGAAAACACAGTCTTTGCCTAAATTGAAGCAATGAAGTGAAAAAAACAATGGAATTGATGGAGGGTTGCATGGTAAGGAGTGGAGGAGATGAATATATGTGAGGTAGGGTTCCCTTTGGATCTTTTATTTGCTCCTTGATTGTCTTTCTCACCCACCTGTAAATAACAATTATGTATTTTTCATCTTTTTTTTTTTTTTTTTTTTTAAGAAAAACACCTAGGTTGCCTCAGAGAGGTTTTCACCCTAGATGTTTTCCCTAGGCGCCTCAAGGAAGGTTTTCACCCAGGGATCTTCTTATTCTTTTTTCCCATTTTTTTTTATCATTGGGTTGTCTCACGAGGTTTTCAACCCAAATATGGGACTCAGGTGCCTCATGGAGTTTTTCACTTGAATCCTTATTCTTTTTTCTCTTTTTCAGTGACCTAATGAGGGAGGATCTGGAACTTGCTCCACCATCATCACTGTGTTATTGATATTTTCAATGAACTCTTGTTTTGATAAAGGCCTCTTGTACATTTTCAATCGGTATCCATTAACAAGCAATGGAATGGCTTCTTCATCTATAGTTATGATTTACATTGAACCATTATCATGGCACCTTTCCACCACATAAGTCTGAGCCATCTTGTCCTTAGCTTTCCCTTGAAGTCTTTATACCTAGAATCATATAGCAATGCCCAATCACTCTCTTGAAATTGCTTCTCCTTAATATGTCAATTATTCCAGATCTTCCTCTGAAGCTGAATTATCTCTGTATGTAGGAGGGCCTGCATTCTGAATTCATTCAAGCCCTTCAAATGGAACAATCTTTCTTTTTGTGCATGAATGAGATCCAAATCTATTTGGGTTTCCATCCTCAATATGTTATATTCAAACTCAATGGACAACAAAGCCTTTTTCCCATAGACCATCTCATAGGGTGTAAATCCATTGGTGGTCTTCCATGTTGTATTATAGGCCCAGGTGGCCTCAACTAGTCTCTCTACCCAATCCTTCCTGCTGCTTCTCACTACCTTGGTTAAGATGCTCTACATTGCCTTGTTGGTCACCTCCACTTGCCCATTAGCTTGTAGATGATAAGGAGTGGAGGTCCTATGCTTGATTTTGTGATGGTTGAGAAGTTCTTCAACCATATTGGAGGTAAATTGGTTTCCTTGGTCTGTGACTAGCTCTCTAGGGTACCCAAATTTGTAGAATACATTCTCCCTTAGGAACTCAGCCACCTTCTCTTATGTTGCTACCTTAATCTCCTTGGTTTTAGCCCACTTAGTCAAATAATCAGTACAAACAATAATGGATTTTTTTTCTTTGAAGGAGGGTCGATAGGCCCAATGAAGTCCATGCCCCACTTGTCAAATGGCTCGAAAGTCACTTGAGGTTGTAGGGGCATTTCATCTCTTGGAGTATGCTTTCCCATCCTTTGGCACCAATCACACTTAATCATGTACTTTTTCACATCCTAATGAAGAGTGGGCCAATAATAGCCCACATGTAACACTTTGAATGTTGTCTTCTTTGTTACAAAGTGACCTCCACAAGGCCCATCATGACAGGTCAGAAGGATGTCAAAGACTTCCTCTTCCCTTACACACCTTCTCAATATTTGATATGGGCCAAGTTTGAAAAGATTTCCCCCAATCCAGGTGAAGAGGATGCTTTTCCTGACTATCTTGCTCTTTTTTTTGGAGGACAAGTTTGGTGGGAACTGTGCTGATACCAAATAGTTTTCTATATCAACAAACCATGGGGAGAGAACTGAAATAGAAAATAAATGCTCGTCTGGTAACTAGTCATCCACCATTCCTTCTTCACCTGCAGGCAAATTCATCCCAGATAGAAAGTCCACAACAACATTTTCCTTACCAAGATTATCAACAATAGTTAGATCAGACTACTGTAATAAAAGAAACCATCTTATAATTCTAGCATTCACATCTGGTTTGTTCATTAAATATTTGATTGTAGCATGGTCAGTATGCACAAATGTTTGGTAGCCTGTAATGTAATGCTTAAATTTGTTTAATGAATGCACAATAGCCAGAAGTTCCTTTTCGGTCACAGTATAATTTAACTCATCCTTTGATGGGTTCTTACTGATAAAATACATGGCATGGCGCAATTTCTCCTCTATGAAACCTAAGGCTGCTCCTATGGCTTTGTGTGGCATCATCATGAATATGAAAAGGGAGGGCCCAGTTTGGGCCTCGAAGAATTGGTGTAGTGGTTAACTTACCCTTTAAAATGTCTAAGGCCTCTTGACAAATTGTTTACCATATAAACTCAGAATCTTTGGCCATCAACCCAAATAAAGGAGAGGCCAACTTACTGAAGTCCTTTATGAACCTTCAATAGTATCCAACTAACCCCAAGAAACTCCTGACATCCCTCTGCTTTTGTGGAGGTGGTACCCTTTGGATGATTGCTATTTTTTTCAGGTCCACCTGCAATCCTTGCTGAGATATTGAATGGCCTAGCACAGTCCCTTCAGTCACTAAGAATTCATATTTTCCCAGATTGAGAGACAAGTTCATTTCAATGCATTTGTGTAACACTTTGCCTAGGTTACTCATGGCTTCTTGAAAATCACAGCCATAAGGTGTAAAATCATCCATATAAGTTTCCACTGCATCATGTACTAATTAGGCAAAAATTCTCAAGACTACTCTCTAGAAAGTGGCAGGAGCATTGCATAGGCCAAAAGGAAGGACCCTATAGGAAAAAGTACCCCAAGGACAGGTGAATGTGGTCTTATCTTAGTCTTCTGGGTAGATTTGGATTTGGTTGTACCCACTGAATCCATCTAGGAAAGAAAAAAACTTCTTCCCTGCCAGGCCATCTAGCACTTGGTCAATGAAGGGTAGGGGAAAATGATCCTTCTTTGTGGCTTTGTTCAACTCCCTGTAATCGTCAGAAATCCTACACTTACCATTTTCTAGGGAACTAACACTAAAGGAGAGACCCACTCACTGTCGAAGATAAGGTAAGTGAATCCTGCATCTAGCAGTTTTTGCAGTTCTTCTTTGACTATATCTTTAAGAGTTGGATTCATCCTCCTTTGTGGTTACCGAACCATCTTGCAACCTTATTTGATGTATATGTGGTGAGTACACACTGAGGGGTGTACTCCCTTCATTTCCTTGTAACTCCAAGAGAAGGATTCTAGGTTTTCTCTCAACATGTTGCATAGCTTTTCCTCTTCGAGAGTAGAAAGAGATGGATTAACTTTCAAAGTTTAATTTGGCCAAATTCTATGGTTTTGACACGAAGTGGGTTGGAATCGGCCAAGCATAAGTCAATTGGATGATTTTTCTGGGTTTCCCTTACTTATTCTTCTAATGGTAACGAACTACGAGTTGGACTTTGGAGCAGGTATTCAATTAAGTCATCCTTGTCTTTCTTTCCTCCTCCTATGGTTGCTTCCAAAGCATAAACTTGGGTGGAATAAACCTCATCTTCTTCCTCCTCCTCCAACCATAACGGTAAATCATGCTCTAGAGAAGGTTGAGCAAGAGGGTATAGGACTAACTGTTTGGACATATGCCTGTTCTTGATGGTCATATTCCCAGCTCTCCAGGTAATGTAAGCATCGGCTGTGGCCAACCATGGCCTCCCAAGGATGAGAGGGTAACCAGTAAGCTTATTCTTAGGCTGGAGAACTAGAAAATTTGTAGGGTACTCCCAGGAGTCAATGGAGACCATCACATCCTCCACAATTCCCTCAGGGGTGACTTTGGAATAGTTTGCAAGTTGCAGAATTGTTGTGGTATTCCTCAATGACCCTTGGAGGTTGAGCTTAACATGGTGTTCTTGGTCATCACATTAATGGCAGCCCCAAGATCGATCAGAGTGTGTGGGACGATGGTGACATTGATGTGCACATCTACTACAGGGCTTCCAGGGTCCAAATATTTCTGACATATTACTAGCCCTAGCATTAAGTTGGACAACTTCCCAATGACATTAATGGTATGGGCATCCCTTTTTCTTCTTCTTGGATGCTTGAAGCATTTCTCCTTAATCAACTTATTGTAAATGTGAACATCTTTTATTGCCTGGAGAAGGGGGATTTCTACATATAGATTTTTCGATTCTCCCAAAAGTTTAGTTTCTTCTAGGGTATGCTAGATTGGTTGGTCTAATCTCTCAAGAAAGGGTGAATTTACTTTAATGTTTCTTTCCTCTCTTACTTCCTCAACCTCCCTATGTGGAGAGGGAGGTTGGTTATTTTGGAGAATTCTCCCATATCTTAGGCTGATCTCCTAGATTTCTATAGCATAAGCTGGGTATGATGTCTCTCGACTATATACTTGTTGAGTCTGCCTATTTTTTAGGTTCGGATTTGGCTGGGCAGGAATCTGGGGTTGCTTGGGTGGAGGAGATTGTAGGAGTTGTGGTTGGGTAGGTGGTGGAGGAAATAGAGTTGGACCATTGTTGTATTGGGTCCTCCACCCCTAGAGTGGGGTATTCCACTGAGGTTGTGGCGGAACGTAAGGTTGAAATGATTGGTTGGCTAGTTGGGAATGATACTAAGATGCATAGGACCAAGGAGGGGGTGTAGACCAGGAAGGATGAGCAGGGGTTCCCCAAGAAGGTATACTTGTGGTTTGGTTGGGGTTGTAATATGCATGGGATGACCCTTGCATACCTTGCTGGTATGGTCTAGGCCCAAGAGGTCTCCTTTGGTTGATGTCGCAAAGTTGCTCAGTGACCCCTTCAACTCCTTGATATGTAGCTTTGAGTCTGAGTAAAGAAGGGCACTTGTCTATGGAGTGGTTTTCTTCACATACCAAGTAAATCTCAATGCAGTTCAACAGACATTTGTTCCTAGGATGCCTCCTGGTGCATATAGGGCAAAAGATGGCCAAGGCTCTCTTTGCTTCCTCTTGCTTCCTTTTGATGTTCATGGTGTCCAATTGCAAAGCAAGGGGTTTTAGGATCTCACTTTTGAAATCTTCCAACATATTTCCAATTTCACCCTTGATGGATGAGTTGGAAGATAATGTACTAGCCATAGATTGACTACTCCTACCCTTTTTCGTAGCTGCCCTAGAATGGTTTCTAAAGACAGTCTTGATACCCTCGTAGGGTACTTAGTAGACATCTCCTCCTGCTAACAAATGTAAAGTATCCAAAAGATCTTCGCTTACTCCTCCGAGCAGGACCAGCTTTAGTGACTAGGGGTCAAGTGTGCACCTAACCCTTTTGTAACTGAGTAGGAATTTTCTTCATAGCCTTCTAAGGATTCATCCTGGCCCATAGTCATCCTGAAAATCTCTTCTTTCGTATCCTTTGACCTACAGTAGTCCTGATGTTTGTTGTTAAAATCATGTTGCATATGAGACCAAGTTGTGATGCTATCTCCAAGTAAACCCATCAACCAACACAATGTTGCATCCTTGAGGGTAGATGGAAACAATTTTAATTTTTTCTCATCATTTGTATAGTCATAGTTTCGGCATAAATGAGAAACTCAAATAGGAAAGTGTCGAGGTCCTCTATGGTTAGGCCATGGAAATGAGGTAGAGAAGAGGGGCTTATATTCTTCATCATAGTGTCCCCTTTGGTTTCCCTAGTGGGGAAGGCACCCTCAACTCTCTCTCTATTCCCTCTGTCATTTCGCTTTTCAACCATTGGTTTAGTAGGATTGGATTCTTCTTCTTCTTCTTCCCCTGTAGATTCTTCCAATATGTCAAGTTGCTCACCTAAAGGTTCCTCTAGTTCATAACCAGCGAAGAAGAGAGAAGGCTAGTTATTGGATGCAGTGGGGGTATTTGGCAAGAATTTCCCTAAATTGTCCCTATTCCTACGAGGCATGAAAGGAAATGTTTTTGGGATGGTTTTTGTAAAAAAAAATTTTGTTGGAAAGTACTTTGCAGAAATGAAATTGCTAATTGAATGAAAACTACCGACAGAAAGAAAAGTTACATGTTGAATTGAAATTCTACTTGCAGAATGGAAAAGAAAGCAGATAATGACAACTGAAAAAAGGAAGCTACTAGATTACTTTTGAAAAAATAAACTAATGAGAGAAAATTGAAGACTAGAAATAGAAGAAAAGAAAGTAGTAATCACATTCTACTCAGACACCTCCCCGGCAATGATACCAAAAAGTGATGAGCGCTAGTATTGCAGCAAGGATGCTGCAACTCATGGGCTACCAGCTTTACTTATCAACCCGAGGTTCATACAAACGTGGAGGTGACAGTGCTGTTAACACCCAGGTTGTTCCCTTTGACTCCAAGGGAATACGGCCGAGGTAACCACTAACCAATCTTTGGATTACAGCTTCTAGCCCAACTGTAATCAGAGAGGGCTCTCTCTTTAAGGTTTGTCTTTGTTCTGTGGAGATTTTAGGCTAGTTATGAAGTAAGGGTTTTGGTTTATGTTTGGTTGGAAGGATGTCTTTCTGTACCTAAAGTGGAAATCTGCAGATAATGTTAGTTCATTGGGCAATGGAGTCTGTGGCTACTAGTTTTTTGAAAATCTTGAGTTTGAGCAACTGGAATTACAGGGCCATTTAAATACTTCATAAAAAAAACTTGAAATTATGATGGTGAAATGTAAACAACCAGTGAAAAGCAATTAAGAATTTTCCACTAAGCTGGGGTGTGGGAAAGAGATATATTCCTCAGGAGCAAACTTGAATTCCTTAAACAATAATCACTGTGAAAGATATAGCGTGAAAGGGTAGCAATTAAGAATTACACCTTTATTACTATAACTGAAGACAACATTTATAATAGCTTAGATTGAGATCAGGGTAATCTGTGATTAAATCCTGGAACTATTCTTTTTCCTTGCCATTAACTGTAAAGCACAGAAGCATGAAAGAGATATGAAAGATAACAAAACACATAACAAAGAGTTATAGGGAAAACTTATTGTGCCATGAAATACACAGGAATCCTGTAACTTTCAGCTAAACACCACAAAGCATCAAACAACACAGAGCTTTGGAAATTCCACCGCCTTTGTATTACTTCTCTGAGAATTTACAGTAAAAGAACTATATTGTAGACATCAAAAACAACCAACCCTTGCAAACTCATGCAAGGGGGAATATATAGAAATGTTTCATACAAAATATCTCAGGCATTGAGTCATATGAGAAATAAATATCTTCATTAACTCGTACAGGTGAAAGAAGATAAGAAGTTATTGCAGCTTTCAATACAACATGAATGCTCTTTAATTCTGTCAGAAGAATTTTGACCTTTGGAGGTCACTGAGTCCGTTGAGCGCTTTGCTATAACTGATGAATGACGTGTCTTTGTAGCTTTGTCCTCCTGTAGCTTTTCGGCCCTGTCACCTGTGATTGTCAGTGCTGTTGTGGTGGCCGAATGGTTTCACTAAGTTGGCTCAGCCTCTTTTCTCCATACATGCTGATATATCAAAATTTTCCTGTGCATGACAACTTACATATTGCAATGGAAAAAACTTGATTACTGGCTCTGGTTTAGTAGTAATTTTATCAATCCATTCCAGAATTCCTGTGTGGGCAATTGATGTCTTAAAATTGCCTCTATAGTCTCATCCGCCTCTGTATATTTATAGAAATTGGGAGGCGCATCAAACAAGTGATTGATTTCATTCATAATAAAAAATAAGCTCTCTACCCTGTTGTAGAGAGTCTGTCCTGATGCTGGCCCTGGTTCTGCTGAAGTGTTGGGCTTTTCTACAATCTGGTTTGTAGCAAAGGTGTTGACCCTCTTGGCATAATTTTCATGTGAAAGTAGTCTTCCTGAGGTGCCCATCAAGCTAGGAAGACATCTGTTCTGTAATGCTATAAATTTGTCCATGAATTTATTAATGTCTGTCTGCATATCCTGGCTTCTTCTCTCTAATGTCTGTACCAGGGTTCTTAGTGTCAGGACCCTTTTGACCATTGAAATGGTCTCGGTCCTGTTGGCAATTCCCATTGTGACCAGCTGAGAACTTGTTCTATGATTAAGCACATTAATCATTCTGGTGGCAGCCTCGGGCATACTGCCTAGAGATGCCCTTGCTCTTTGGATTTCCCTATGTGC
Source organism: Pinus taeda (assembly GCA_000404065.3). Classification (NCBI taxonomy): domain Eukaryota; kingdom Viridiplantae; phylum Streptophyta; class Pinopsida; order Pinales; family Pinaceae; genus Pinus; species Pinus taeda. The sequence goes on from APFE031451056.1 coordinate 26,363, forward strand.
TTTTCCAATGAGCCCCATCTGCTCATGAATAACCTCAATATATTCCCACTGGTCTGTGATGGATTGGCCAATATTGGCCCATAGGACCCTCTTGAGCTCATCTGTTACTTTATCAAGTGTGATCTCTTTCTCTAGCTCATTTATCCTCCTTTTGAGAGTCTTTACCTCTCTTTCTTTCTCAGCTACGTTTTGCTTGGATTTATCATATTTTTCATTGAGCTTAGCCAAAGTTTCTTTGGCTTGACT
>APFE031451063.1:16371-26915 GCA_000404065.3 Pinus taeda
AAAACCTATGCTAAATCAACATACCACATGAATCTCAGCAAACAGAGCTGTGAAATTCCATTAAATTCTCTGCCAAAAACTGTACAAGAAAGCTCTGCTACGCTCCAGCAGCTCCCAGCACTCAGCACTCAGAAAAAATCTCCTCTCACTCTAACTCTACCAAATGACATTTTTTAATACAATAAATAAAACTGTTGCCCAAAACAGGGGCGCTGGTTAACTAACATGGTACAGCGTTTCTCTGACTCTTTTGACAATTGGCTCATTAAGAGAAAATCTAGTGCTAAGATCTCATAGAATCAGGGCTACGGATTAAAATAGGCAAATGTGTTTCTTTTGAAATCCTCTGCTGGCTAACACATGGAGCGCAGATCCCGTTAAATAAAGTCTGTAAATAGGCATCGAATCCTATGAATGCCACTTTGGAACTGTTCTGGAGATACGCTCTGCTGTTTCACTGAAATACGGGTCAAACTGCCACATAATCAAATGCGCGCATATCGCAATTTGTTTCTGTATCTGTTGGAATCATCTTCCGCGATTTCATGCATATGAATATTCTTTTGAGTTTCTCATATCTAGAAAATGATGTTTTCTGCCTCGTTGGCATTCATTCTCATGCCTTGTGATCAAATGGTTTGTGTTTTCAATGTTTGTTTTGATACGAGACTCAGCACCTTTAACCACTTCATGTTTCATCACAGGAGAAAAAACAACAATTCTACCGCACTCTGTCCAGAACAACCGCACACACTCTCGCACTATCATCCAGAAAAGACAGAAACTATACATGAATAAACTTCATTTGCAGAATGCCCATGATGTGAAGCTCGACATTTCCAATGAGAACCCTGCAAACCTGTGTAAATTTAAATAAACTAAGCCCGACTACCACCATAGTGCCAAAAAGAATGGCAGCCAGAGAACTATAGAATATGGCAAACAAAATCCAATGTCAAAGCCATCGGCTTTATCCATGCGCTTGCCATCATTACGTGAATACATTTCTCCGCTCAGATACCAAGGCCTGTAGGACACAACCTGAATATATTCAAACATCACTGATTACATCAGTTTTCTCAGTGTTTCACTGACTGGGACTCTCAACTTAACTTTGTTTCAGAGTTGGAAAAAATGGGCATAGGTAGTAAAGTGGAATTCACGCCATCTCTCGTGTGAACTTCTGTTCCCTTACGAATGTTTCAAAGTATCAAAAACATTTTATTAAACCTGCGAATCTATGGAACCTCCGTTGAAAAGTTTCTGATCGGAGTGAAGAAGCCCTTTCTTGATTTTCAGATCGTTGTAATAGTTTTTGTCAAAAACTGTGGGAGTCCCGTAAATTCAATGGCGACAGGGTACATGATGCACAAGGTACATAACATCCAAGGTGAGCCATTATCACTGATAAACACGTGACACGCAGTAATGCTAATTTGCCTCCCATATTTCTTGAGCAATGCCAGACGATTTTTGCACCCATTAGCTTGTGTTTGCGTCGAAAATCTATTTAGAAGGGAACGATTTTCATTGAATAACTCTGACTTAGTTAGTCTAGGCATCTTCTGTTGAAATATTACAATGTCAAGTTTGATACCATGCGTTTCCATCTGGTTAGCAATCCTCTTTTGTTCCTTCATCATGTTCAGACAAACAAGATCTTAGCTGTAGGAAATTGCTTCTTGAATTTGGTTGTAGCCAGTAGGAACAAGTCTAAAGCCTCCACTACCGACAGTCGCATCTCCAGTTCAGAAGAATTGGCCCAAACAAATCAAATGCAGTATGTAGAAAGGTCAGCACGTCCCTGTCAAATGGTGGAGCTGTCGAAAAATCTGCAAGATATTGCCAAGCCTGCTGACACCAGCATTTGATTGCCTTTGCAAAAATTGGGCATTGAGCATCACCATCAATACGAGCTTTCAAATCCATTATTTCAGCGTGCAGCAATAATGCTTCTTTCAACTTATCTAGGCCAATATTTTTTTTTTGTTGCGGATATTTCAACTACCTGAATATCACCCCCCATTTCCTCTAGTGTTAAACCTTCTAAGCAAAATTGAATGCGTACTTTTTGAGGATCTGCGTTTTGGCTTGTCACATTTGTTGATTGCAACCACAACAGGCAAATTTGCTGTTTGAGCATGAGCCATGGCTTCACGAGTTTGAGGCATGATACCATTATCGGCAGCTAACACAAGCACCACTATATCTGTAACTGTCGCTCCCCTTGCTCGCATGGCACTGAAGGCAGCATGACTAGGGGTGTCCAAAAAGTAAGCGATGCTCCAGATGACATGTTCACAACAAAGGCCACTAGATGCACTTATCTATAGGAGTAAATAAAATACCAGCACCATTTACATCTTTAACAACATTCTCCAGGTACCAATCACAGATAATTGAAATCGCTGTGCCTGTGTTCTATACAGGTTTCTCAAAAATACGCAAACCATGTATGGGTCCAGAAAATAACTCACACGACAACACCTCCCGCATACCCTAAGTTAAAACCATACTTACATGCTGTTCAACCAGATGAACTATATTCATATGACGGTGAACCAATAATTCTTTCAACCACAACGTATGTGTCCACATTGAAGTAAGGCCTGTATGTTGCAATGCTAAAAACACCCTTCCAGCCAGGTCAATAAAAGAAAGCTTCCCAACTGCCCTGTTTAATGAATTAATAAAAAGCTAATCAACATGTTCCAGAAGGCACTTTGCAATCACAAATTCCTCTGCCATCATACAAAAGCATCTTAGCCGGTGTTACATTTTGGTACATTGCTTCTAGACAATATGCCCGGGCAAAGAACAATTTCCTATGTTAAAAGGCTGCCATCATCCTGCACTATGACCAGTCCTAGTGAAAGATACAAAACAAGCTCTACAAGATATAATTGATATCCCAGATCTTAGCAAGAGCCCTTTTCAAGTGCCAGTCAGAAACTCAAATACACTTTGGCACTTTGTTTATTTGAATTTTAAGATCAAAATATGTACAATGGAAGCTATCAAAGGATATCCCCTTGACACCCTTTGAAGAATATTTAGACAGGCTTCATAAGGCAAGCAGCACCAATTTGAAGACTGCAACCATGTACCAGAAAGAACCAAGGCCCTTTTCAGCTATTGCCCTTGAAATCCCACAAATGTCAAAATAAAATTCTTGAGAGCATTTTCTCAACTAAGAACTGCAGACTCTAACGCTTGCGTCTCAGTCACTATTTGGCCAAAAGACCCCACATCAGTCAATGCAGTTTGAGCATCCTGAACAAGACCCAAAACCACTAATGTTGACCTAGGCAAAGAAGAACGAATGTTTGATTGACTGGCATGAGCAACCAAACGTACTCTTAATGCAGGAGTCTTGTTAATAGCATTTTCAAGTTGTGCTGCAGGTAACTGTAATAGCACATGAAATGAATGTGGCTTTGTTTGGTATGCACACTTGAGAAATCCAACCCACAATTTTGGTAATCTCCATATCTGCTTATTTATTAATCGAAAAAGTATCTTCATTACAAAATCCACCAGAGCAGGAAAAGGGCAGCAATTTCAAAAATTGATATACCTTTCAAGTTGCTGACAAAATCTTTCTTAATCTGCTTGTGAGGATTGAGGCAAGTACTATAGGACTCTATTGATATATTATGAAAAGTGAACATTCTGAATAGTGCTTGTGCAGGGATAGGAGCTTGAAGTCGTTGCTGCCTCTTGAAGAGCTGGAGATAAATTACACAAATTTAAACAACACATTAATGATTTCTTCTTCAAAACAGGGTTTTGAAGAAGAATCAATCTCTGAGATGAGACGGAGTCTAACACTCACAATTAGTTGTTGGTACCTTTAGATGCATCCTTTATTTTCTTCTTTGAGTTTGTTTTTTACTATTGAGTTGTTTTCCTTACAAGTCTATGCTCTTTCTTCAAAACAAGAACTAATTGTTATTATTATCATCTATATATATATATATAGTGATGGGAGGAGTTTAATTTTTTTACAGGATAGAACAGTGGCATCCACTGTATATGCTGTTGATCACATCGAAATACTTGGCTACCCTGTGTCTTTTCCTTTCTCCCATGGTGCCAAGATCAGCTCGGCCCTATGTGCGGTTTTGGCGAGACCACACTAGGCTTACATGACCACAACACTGCCATCCAATGCAAAAAAATGAATTGAATGAATAGGGTTTTGAGAGGACGTTTGCGGGAGCTAGGGTTGTGGCTAAAGTAGAAGTAGAAGAGGGCGTGATAGCTCAGAGTAGTCCTAGAAACAAAGAACACATAGAAGTTCCCAAATCTGTCATCCCATTTGCAGTCGGTTGCCCTGTGCCTCTGCGTTCCTTCCATGGTGCCAAGCTTGGCTCGACACTATGAACAGATTTGGCTAGATCACACTGGGATTCCATAACTGCAACACAACCTCCCATTGTCGATCTTGGAATGAAAGAACCAAGGCACGTGAAGATATTTGTGGGAGTTAAGGTTTTGGCTTCATTGATAGCAGGAGAGGGTGCAGAGTCTAACAACACCAGCGTGGATCTGGCGGAGCTGAACAGGCCCAGGGCTAAAGGACAAGAGGGATGGCTGAATGAAGTAGCGAATGGGGTGACCATGGGTTCTCCCCGACCTCCATTCTGGTATTTTCGCAACAAAGCCACGGATGCATCTCAGCTACAACCAGATCTCACCCATTCTTGGCACTTTTAGTTCTCGAAGGAAAGCACCAAGAACACAAAGTTGTGCAGCAAATCTGAGGGGAGCAGGAAAAATTTCACTCAGTGAGAAACAAAACCTGAATCACTGGTAAACCTTTTTCCCTTTCAAGTTTTCATTAAAACCCCATCTGGGAAGACACATTTGGCTTGGGTACAGGTTACCAAAACTATACAGAACCTGAAGCACAATATATTCCAGCATACTGATTATCCTACCAGATCACAGGTTTTGATATTTGGAGGTAGGGTACTACAAGACCACAAACCTCTTATAGTCTACAAAATTTTACTTGAGTCTACTTTAAATCTCAATCTGAGACTGAGGGGAGGTGAAAAACACCACCGCAAAACAAATCCTTGAGGCAGTGGCATAGGATGCACCACAACAAAAACCCCAGAAACGTACCAACAACAAAAAAGTGAAGGTTTATCATTCAGGAACATTCTGGAAGGAAAGAAAACAAAAACAACATCAACAAAGCAAGCCGGCACAGAACCTACTCCATACATTGTGGATCAACTGAGTTACATCCCAGAATTAAATACGGATACTCCAGAAATAGACGAGTAATGTTCTATAATGGAAAAATAAGCGATAATATGCAGATTGAACTGTTTTTGGCCCAAACCTATGGACCTTTCCCATTGGGTCTTCATAACCTAGACGAATACATGTGACATTTATTTTTGTGCCAAAGGTTTCTTCAATGTTAAATTTTTTACATCAGAGGAAAGGGACATCATCATAAGGGAAGGACCATGGTTCATGGGATCCACGGGTCTCTTCATTACTCCATGGTTTCCAAAATTTGATCCAAATGCAATGATTGTATCTCGGATGCTGGTTTGGGTTCGCCTTGACAACCTACCACTACATTTTTGGAGCCATCAAGTTTTGGTTGGCATAGGCAACACCATTGGGTGTTTCATTAAAATCGACACAGATAGAAAAAACGAAAAAATATACATGTTTACACGCATATGTGTGGAAGTAGACCTCAATAAAGGATTACCAGACCAAATACAACTCAAGTCTAAATAGGGGTGCTGGACTCAGATACTAGATTAAGAAAACACTACATCCAAGTGTAGAATTTTCCAGGAAACAAGAGATCTACAAAACACGTGCCCAGAAGCTAAAAAACATATGCGTAGGAAGAAGAAGGTAGGCAAATAGCCCAAGGGATGGTGATTCCCTGCATCAGACCCTGAGGTCCCTGATGAGGAGGAAGAAGAGGAAAAGGAACACCCCATTCCCCAAGATAAAAATCCAACATTCAAGCAACCAGAAATAGAGGAATCAGTATTACAAGATCTGATGGACACTTTGCTGGGGAAGATCCCAGATACATTGTTTTGTAGTCTCTAACTTGCTTTCTGGATATGCGCTACAACACCTACAAGATGTGATTTTGTTATCTTTAATAAAATTACGAATTTTCCTATGGGAATATATATATATATATATGTTGCTGAAAATAGAAGAAATGATTACATGTTTAGCCCTCTAGTTATGCCCGATGGGAAATTAAAAAAAAAAAAGATAATAAAAACAACCACCTTAGTAAGTATTCCCTCATGGTACTTATTTTATTTTTTAGTTGTTTAGAATAGCCCGAAGAGTAGGAGTTTTTGATAAAATATCCCTAAACTAGGTTTCATGTAAATTTTCCAATACATGAAATGGTTATAGATTTAGCACTTTGTCTATGCATGATGGAAAATTCAAACCTAATAAAAACTAATAAAAAGAGATATCTTAGTATGCCTTACTTGTTGGTAATAGTTTTAACTGTCATTGTGTCTAACATAGCCTCAAGGAGGATGAGTTTTTAGTAAAATATCCTTGCATTAGTTTCCATGAACTTAATATCTTTTGGAACTTTGTAGATTGTCACACCTTTTTTTTCTTCTGAATTTACCTTCAAACATGGTATTAGAACCGTTGTTTATTTGCAGTTATAAGAATAGAGAAGGAAGATTTATCTCTTACTTGTCTAGATTTCTTTATTGCAACCATTGGTTGACTTTCATATGCCATTTTTTTTTGTTTAGGTTAAATTTATTTCTTATCATTAGTTTCTAATGACTAGATATTTGAGAAGACGTTTTCTAGAATGAGTTAGGGAATTAATTCACTAGAAATACTATAACTCTTAATGTACATGGTTTTATCATGATTGACGATGTGACAGTCAAGATTCAACACTAAAATTTGTTGGAAATGAATTGGAGGGTGTATGGGCCTGAATTGATTAAATGTAAAAGATAATTATGTGGGTCATTTCCTACCTCATCTTAGAGGTAGGATAGAAAAATTTATTGAAATTTTAAATAGAAAAACCATAATTTTGATCTGGATAGCTCAAACACCAATGATAATGTAAAGGAAAATCTTTGACATGAGAGCATACATCTTCATGAGCATAGAGAGAGAAAATAATATGTCTTGTTGTGTTTGGCGACTTTAGGTAATTTTCCAAAATGTAAACTCATCAAGTTTAAAACCTTTCCATTGTAACCTCAAAATTCACAAGTTTAACCAACATTAATTTGATAGATCAAATGTGAAACAAGAAATATAGTAGATATATTCACATTCTTTATATCTCAAGCTAATGGGTTCGTAATGAAGCCAAAAGAGAAAAAAAACTCAAATTATGAATGGGTTATACACATAAAGAAGAAACAATGTACACAAATCAAATGTTTAAGAGTTGAATTGTTAAGCCCTTATATTTTGACATAATAATAAGACACTAACAAATGAAGCAAAAATTTAGAACAAGGGAGGCTGCGAAGGCAACAAGTCCCTGCCACCAAAGTATCATATTCTTAGTGATAGTAAACAGAGCTCATTAACCCAGTTGGAAAAGACACAGGGATGGAGGCAAAACAACTAGCGTGTACAATAATTGTTCTATTGGCCGTATCTGTTGCAATTTTCCGAAGTTATGTTTGTTACGATAGTGCTCAAAAATAGATCTCAAATGTCGTCGAATAGCATCCCGTGAAATCTCTATAGAAAGTATCTGAAAAGTGAAAATTGAGTAACAAAAACTGCATTTGAGTCTCCATGATCAAACACGTGTTTGTGACAAAAGATATGATAAGAAGATGTGCATGGGAATTTGGCGACGTGTAACATGCAATGAATCTTAGCGACTTTCCAAGATATATACATGTAATCATGGTTGTGCCAAGTTAAGACGTGCATGTTTTCCACTTGTCTAAACATGCAATCATTCTTCGAAGTTGTCTTTGAAACAACGATTAAGCAAACTCTACTACGCTTTGCACATTGTGTTATGAAACTATCTCAAGAAAAGATAGAAAAGATAGATCAACGCCTTAGAATTCAGCCTCTTCGAGGGGACAACCTCCTTTACATTACATAAATGAACAATTCTTGGATGATTCAAATGACAAAACCTCCTTTCTATATATAGGAGTCTAAGGAGTCACAATATAAACCAGCCGGCCTAACAATAATAAAATAAAGCCACAAAAATAACAATAGAGGGATTCTATGGGGCACAGTAATAACAATATGGGGGCAATAGGGGCACAACAATATTAATAAGGGGTATAACTACAATAGTAATGGGGTAATCACTAGTATTATAGGGACCCAACATGCCCCTCGCCTTCAAAAAAGTGTTGTCCTCAACGCTTGAGTAGTTCTGGATACTTCTGCATGAAATTCTCATCCTCCCATGTGGAATCTTCAGCGGATAAGTTCTTCCACTTGATAAGATACTCTGAAATTGATCGATTTCGTAGCTGTCGAGTTTTTGTTTCTATGACTGCTTCCGGTTCCAATATAATTTTTCCTTCCTCATCAAGTTCTGGCAATATTGTTTGAACTGGGAGCTTGTCGCCTATAACCTTCTTTAACATGAAACAGGAAAACTGGGTGCAATCTAGAAGCTGCAGGAAGCTCCAATTTGTATGCCATAGTACCAATCTTTTGCAACACCTTGTATGGACCATAATACTTTGGTGATAATTTATTATCCTTCTTAACTTGCTTGAGGGACATTTGCTTATATGGTTTAAGTGTTTTATAAAACCTAAACCCTAAACCCTAAACCCTAAACCCTAAACCCTAAACCCCAAACCCTAAATCCTAAGCTCTAATCATTTAATAAAATTTTAAAAAAGTGTTTTGTAAACTTTTTCTAAGTTTTTATTAAAAGCTATTAACAAATTTTTATAAACCCTAAACCCTCAAACCCAAACCATAAAAACCGTAAACACTAAATAATAAACCCTGAACCCAAAATCTTATAAACTAAACCCTAAACCGTAGGTATTTTATAACATTTTAAAAAGTGTTTTGTAGCTTTTATTTAAGTTTTTATTAAAATAATTTATTAAATTGTTATAAACCTTAAACCATACACCCTAAAACATAAAGCCAGAAACCTAAACACTAAACCCTAAATTTTATAACATTTTAAAAAGTGTTTTGTAACTTTTATTTAAGTGTTTATTAAAACAATTACCAAGGTGTTATAAACCCGGAAACATGAACCCTAAACACCAAACTCTAAACCCTAAACTGAAAATCTTAAAACATAAACCCTAAGCACTTTATAAAGTGTTATAAGCCCTAAATCATAAACCCTAACCCCTAAATTGTAAACCCTAACCCCGTAAACCCTAACCACAAAAATAATTAACATACAACCACAAGGAAACTTCATAAAACCTTCACTTGCCGTAGAGGTAAGTACGATGGAACACTACTAGCCATCTTCTATATTTAATAATACTATTGTAATTTTGCATTTCCTATGGTTTAATGTGGTCTGAAATGTAATTGCAAGTAACTTCCTTGGCATTGGAGCAAATCATGTTAGGGTGGTTGAAACACAAATTACAAAATCAACATTATTGTATGCTAATTGGTCATTGTCTTGTCTTCAATACCTTCGCTATTAAGATGTATTTTTAATCTAATGGTGCATTAAGAAAATATACTTGTAGGGCTCTATTTCAACTAATTCATCACCAATATACGCACTTGTAGTGCTCTGTTTCACCTAATTGATCACCATTATACCAGAACAGAACATAACGAACATAACGATGTTTTGAAATTGTAACTATTCAATTTTCGTTGTTATTTGTGTTTATATGTTAGAAGAAAATTTAATTTCCTAGCGATGGGTGAGGAATAACTGCAATTGGGTCTATGGAGAGAGGAATATTAATAAGAAGATGTCCTTCCAGGGTAGAGAATCATTGTTACATGTGCTTCATCTTCCCGTGGATGAGACATTCAAGGTCCTTATCACATATTGAATCGCGTACAATGAGATTTATGTATATTTATAGTGCCACACTGTACAACAAGATTTAACTTCGAGTATTACGAACATATTTAGTCAAAGTTAAGTGAGTTTATTCGTAGAAAAATACTTATACACTCACGCTATAGACCAGATTTGATATGGCTGGTTAATATATTACAACACTAATTTGAAATGGAGCTTCATAATATTACGTATCTTGTAATTAGCTTTTAAATGTATAAAACTAATTCTAATAAAAACACACTTTTAAATTTATAAAACTAATTCTAACAAACATGCGAGGCAAAAATTGTAATTAAGTTGCACTGCAGAGGAGACTTAAATTAGGAATAAATGTAAGCTTTATCTTTCAAAAAATGCAGCCAGTTAAGTTGATGGAAATAAAAACATATTTTAATTCCATAAGAAGAGATCAGTCGGTTATGCATGATGGATTGAGTAAACTCGTATGAAACCAATAAAAAATTAATTGAACATTGATAGAGAACAATAAAAG
>APFE031451073.1:11821-87804 GCA_000404065.3 Pinus taeda
AAATTAAATCAATTTTATTTTAGTTTTAAAAAACAATAGAAAATAAATTATTGTTTTTTTAGTTTAAAACAAAAAACAAATACAAAACAAATAAATGTTTACATTTTAAACTTTAATAAAAAATCAAAATAAAAAATACATATATAAAAACACAAAAAACAATAGAAAAACGTGCAACTTAGATCCTTGGTGTCGTTGGACTCTGCACTCTTTTCTACCTCTTGGGTGCATGACAAAACACCATCCTCCATCATCCTCGTGCTAACATCCCATTGGTGAGCAGACTTTGCATAAACAACCATCGTCGGTATGTCGCTAACTGAGAATCCACCATCCACCACAAGGTTATGCCGCTAACATATTTAGCCTCATCGCTCGCCAAGAACATCATCTGGTTTAAGCGTTGTAAATTGGAAAAACTATAATAGAACTGTGGCCATATCCTCTTGTGACATGGAATCCACTTGTTTGAAATTCTGGAGTGAGAGAGTCGTGGCCAAGGCATAGGGAGAGACAACATTGACTCTGATCCCGAATTTCCGAAGCTCGGCTACTCCATTCTTAGTCAGCCCTATCACTGCATGTTTGGAGGCCGTGTATGCATATTGAGCGCCTCCCATGATCCCTGCAACGCTGCCCGTCGAGACTATGCAGCCCTTCTTGCTCAGACTATCCACCGGGCAGATCACCTATTCATGCAACAAAGTTAACACGGGTTAGCAAATAGCATAGCAGTGTTGTTGCAGCGATTGTTACAGTTGAAGAGGAGGTTGATGTCGAATTTAAAAGAGAGAAAAAAAAATGAGTTGGACGAATTCAAACTGAAGCTGAAGAAAGGGGATAAGCTTTGAACTAGGGTAGCCATTCAGCTCATGGGAACTCTTCCAGCGGCAAGTGCAAATGCTCTCCCTGAACATTATAGACCCTTGATGACTGATCCAAACTTACCTATTATTGATTTTTATCCTACTAACTTTGAGATAGACATGAATGGTAAACGCTTTGCTTGGCAGAGTGTTGCAAAATTGCCTTTTATTGATGAAGCTCACCTACTCACAGAGGTTAACAAGGTTGAGTGCACCTTGACGGCAGAGGAAATGTGCAGAAATATTGTAATGTATGACTTGTTATTCGTGACCGTGAACCATCCTTTGGCACCATATGTTTTTTTCAATTTATGACCAAGGTAGCCATCTTTCACGGCAGGAAAGACTTGGAGTGAATGAAATAATTGATCCTAGACCTAGTGGGGGGATGAATGGTTTCTTTTGCCTTTGTGATGGAGAAGCATGCCCCCTATCTTCACTTCACTTCACCTATCAAGGGGATGGAAAATATCACAATCAAGTGCTTTCTGTTATTTACAAGTTCCCACCAAAGCCAAAGAGGTCTGTATGCGAGAAAGACGTAAATACACCAACTCTATGGCATGAAGATAATGGGAGGAAGGCACATAATCGAGAAAGGCCACACCATACTGGATCTACCTCAGCTTCTCATCTAGGAAAATCTGGTCATCGTCTTATTGCAAACAGTCTACAAACTCACAGTGGGTAATGCTTGGTGTGAGGCACTCAATGCGCCATGAAGTTATGAACCTCGTATTGGGGGAGAGGCAACATAACTTGGCGGAAATGATCGAAAAATCTGAAGATGATTGCAACAACCTTGGAACAAAATCTATGCATGTGGATGATCGGAGATAATCCTACCAAATCCAGCAAAGGAAATGTTGATTTCCCCTGATTTCCTATCATCTCCTGCCGATTTCACGTGGAATGGGACCTTATATATCATAGCACCCAATAAAAGAATGGCACACGGAAATGTGGAAAATGAAGTGAGGCCCTTTCATCTTAGCGGGTGTGGGCAAGGAACCAGAAGGCCCAAGTAGGGACTGAAAGGCATAGAGAGTAGGTTACATGTGTGCCATATGTCTAAGGGAAGATATGCAAGCTTAGTTCATGTCCAATAAGAACTTAGGGGTATATATATATTCATGTACTTATATATAGATTCATGTACTTGCCAATAAATGCAACTTAAAGAAGCATTTCGTATAACTAATAATGGTTACATAACGTAGCTACATGTGGATTTTGGTTGATTTAGAGGACTAACACAAAAACAAAAACTCATAATTTTTAAATTTTTACGAAAAGTCGAAGGGTATTTTTGAGGCCTTAAACGAAATTATTGGATGGTGAAATCCTGTTTATTATTCGTGTATATAAATTGTATGGAAATTAAATGAAAGAGTTTGGAGACAAATTTCTAATGAAATATTACAATTACAAAATGAGGTCATTATGAGGAATTTATTCCTAATTAAGTAAAAGGGAAAAAAATCAATTACCATTTTAATATCAAAGGAAATTATTTACTAACTAAAGCTTGAATTGGGGCATATAAGTAGTCAATAGAAATCTCTTTTATATAGAACACATCCATGGAGATAGACTTGGAATCTAGGTCATAAAAGTTTTAAGAAATTGGCATAAAATTGTTATAGTGGAATGAGGAAAATTGGGCCAAATTGGCTAAACTTATAAGGCCGTAAATTTTAGCCTAGAACTTGGATTTGGGAAAACAAGTAGCCAAAATAAATTTATTGGGGAGGAGAATATGCCTCTCAATCTAGAATTTTAATTGAGTATCGTTTTTATTATAAAATTAAAAGAAGTTTGTCGGTGGCCTAGAAGAGTAGAATTAACATGACAACCATAAGTTTGGCAGATGCTTAGGGGTCCTACAACCAAGAAGAGGAGGTTAGAGGTATGAATGTTAGAATGGGTAATACTGAGATAGTGTTAAATGGACATGGAAGAGGTAGGTCAAAGAATAGAGACCTAGAACACACCATGATTAGTTGTAAGGTTGATAATGAAAGGTTTATGAAGGAAAAACAACAAATTAGTACTCAAATCCTACAAATCTTAAATCATTTACAAAGGAAAATGGACAACAAATACGATTCAAGGTAGGCAGAGGAACATAATTTTCATGTTAGGAGGGAGGGTGTTGGAGGCTCAATGCATTCTAGAAGTTTCAGTAAGCATCAACATCACTCACCAAGACATTCAACCAAAAGGGTTGATGTTTCCTCATAATCTGGGAGTAGTCCAAGCATATCACCAGTTAAATAAGAAAGGAGGAAATCTAAACTAGATACTTTGTAAGGTGGGCTTAGGATTATTAAACCTTATATATTTGATCGTGAGCATAAGAGAGGTGAGGAAGTTGAAGCTTGGTTGTTGGAAATTCAGAAGTATCTTCAATTACACAGTTACTCATCCAACTTATAGGCCCAAATTGCAATTTATCACTTTAAAGGAAAATCAAACCCGTGGTGGAAGAAATTCAAGGAAGTCAAACACTTGGGTGAAAGAAGATCTCGTGGAGGTAGTTCAATAGGTACTTTAAAAAGATGTATTTGTTGGAACGTTACGATGAAAGGAAAATCCAAAAATTCTTTTAACTAAAGCTAGGGAGCATAACAATGAAGGAGTATGAAGAAAATTTGTTGAATTATTGAGGTATACTAGATTTATTATGGATGAAAAGATCAAAATATAAATATTTTTAAGTGGGTAACCATCACTCTACAGTGACAAAATTAAATTTGTTGAGCCTAATACTTTGGATGAAGCTATGAGGAAGGTAGAATACTTTTATGATCATAATAAACGTGATCCAGCCTTCTAGAAAACTTGGGATGACAAGAAGAGGGTCAAGGTGGGAAAAGAAAGAATGGATATAAACCTTCATTTTTTAGGAACAATTCTCAAGAAAATTAGCAAATTCAACCAGCCCAAAGTGAACCAAAAGGAGTTTGATTAATTGGGGAAAGGGTCAATATTTCAACCCATGAGGTGTTAAAGTTGTGAGGGATAACACGGGTATAAAGACAACCCCCACAAAGGAATAAAAATGAGGATTATACACCATATTAAAGGAGTTGATAGAGATGAGGACATAGGAAGAAGCATGCTCAAAATTTATACAGCATTGGAAAACAGGGAAGATGATCAACAAGTTTGCATGATTGAATTTGAAGGCAAGATAAGTAACCAAACCATTGCTATTTCAATTGATTCTAGAGTTATCCATAGTTATATAGATCCTAAACTTATTGAAATATTTAATTTAAAGAAAACCAAGCATGGTAGGACTTCGTTGGTTCAAGTATCTATAGGGGCTAAGATAAGGATAACCAAAGTAGTGAAGAAATGTCAAATTGACATGAATGGCTTGTGTAGAAATGCAAACTTGAAAATTATATTATTGGGATCATATGATTTCCTAATTGGTATGGATTAGTTGGAAAAGAAATATGTTATTCTAGATTATAATAAGGCATTCACTTGCCTCGATGAAGAAGGTCAGGAAACACATGTGCAAGGGATTCCAAGTTTAGTTTTTGTTAGGGAAATATCAACCATGCAATTGAAGAAAATGTTTAGGAAAGGATGCCAATTTTATGTTTCTCACATGGAAGAGGTAGCCAAGGACAAGGTACTGAGCATTAAATATCTTTGAGTACTCATGGAATTTGAAGATGTATTTCCTAAAATCCTAGGTTTAGCACCTAAAAGGGGTAATGACTCTTCCATAGATTTGGTACCTAACATTTCCTTTGTATCCAAGACACCATATAAGATGAGCACATTAAAGCTTAAGGAATGGAAAATGTAGTTGGAAGAACTTTTGAAGAAGGGGTACATACACCCAAGTGGGTCACCTTGGGATGCCCTAGTGTTATTTGTTAAAAATAAATATGGCACACTAAAGTCATGTATAGATTTAAGGGATTTGAACAAGGTAACAGTTGTAGAAATTCCCACTGTAGATCACTTGATAATGCAATATACTAAAACAAAATATTTGTTCTACTTCTACAAACAATTATGCAGAAGCTTAATCAATTTGAGCTAGATCAATCAGAACACATATAACAGAGAAGAAGAAATCATACACATGAAACACAAAAGAATACTCTGGGGAAAGCCTCAGCCTAAAACCCCTATCTCTGTATTATCATACAAGTGGAAATATGTCTGGATTACACAAAGCTTTAGCTCACAGGCTATCTAGCTCTCAGTACAATCCCTTTGCTGCTCATAGACAGTTAAAGGCTTCTCACAAACCTTCTCCTCTACCCTCCAAGCCTCCTATTTCCTTGCGCAGTTTTTCTTGGGTCCTCAAGCTACCACGTGTGTGTAATAATCCCTCACACACTACTCTGAGCTCTGAAATAACTGCACAAACCTGAAGGATATAATTCCTTCTGCATGGATGAGTTTCCTATATAGGAAAATTTCCTCCAACTGATAGTACATTGTCCCTTCCTTTAATCTCAACTGGGTCTTTCTCTGAACTGACATGCATGAGTTATTTATGAGAGAATATTCAGTTATCCGAAGTGCAGTAGTTACATGCATGCAAGCATTAACTAACTGAACTTACATTAATTCAACAAACTGTTTGAATTAATCTAACTGGACTTGACTCAGTTAACTGAGCTAATTAATTACAACCCATCCTTATCTCTTTAACTGATGGATAAATTCCTCAATTAATGGAGAAATTGTTGCATGTCCCCACATAGACTTCATGTTTCGTTTTCCTTCACTAATTAACTCAAGATGAATTAATTAATTATTTTACAAACAGCTGCTAAGATCAAATTCGAATTTTACTTCACTATTTTAGTTCAGGGACTAACTAAAATACGAATCTATCCCGAATTGCTAAAAATAGCAATGTTATTTTTAGCACTTCCATTTTTCATTCCTTGTTGCTTAGTCCAACACTGGTACCTGAACTGCTATTTATACCAATGCTATTTTTAACACTTCTATTTTTAGCATTTCTTGTTGTCATTTTCAACAAAAGAACAAATATCCTTTGTCAAGGATAGACGAATTGTTTGATCAGTTAAGAAGACCTAAAGTATTCTCCAAGCTTGACTTGAGGAAGGGTATCATCAAGTAATAATTAAGGAGGAGGAGATCCATCGGGCTAACCAATGCAATAGATGTTTTTATGTGCCCTATGAATAGAATTTTCCATAATTATTTAGACAAGTTTGTTATTGTATTTTTGGATGACATGCTAGTGTACTCAAAATCAGATGAAGAGAATGAACAACATTTGCTAATGGTGTTGTAGGTACTCAAAGAGAACCAACTTTATGCCAAATCAAGAAAATCAAAGAGTGGCCAACACCTAAATATGTGATAGAGGTCATATCCTTCATGGGCTTAACATGCTATTACCAAAGATTTAATGAGGAGTTCTCAAAAATATCACATCCTATCTCTTCTTTGAAAAAGAGAGGTGCAAAATTTGAGTGGTCTCATAAATGTGAAGAGGTATTTCAACATTTGAAAATATTATCAACAAGTGCACCAATATTAAGGATCGATGATCCAAATTAATATTTTATTGTGTGCATTGATACATGCAAGGAAGGGCTTGGAGGAGTCATGCAAAATGGGCATGTGATATGTTATGATTCAAGGATGTTAAAGGAGAATGAGAGGAATTATACCACTCATGATTTAGAGTTACCAACTATCATACATGTGAGGCATTACTTCATGGCAAAAATCTTTAAATTGAGAACTAACCACAGTGGTTATTGGGCAATAACTTTTGAACGCTAGACAAATTAGATGTTTGGAATTTTTGGTTGATTACAATTTTGAAATCAAGCACATAAATGGTAAGGAAAATAAGCTGCCTAATGCACTCAATATAAGGTTGCATTCAATGCATGTTATATCCATAAGTATATGCAAATATGATTCAAACATCAAACTTTCAAAGGCTAAAAATTTAGATCAACAATACATGAACATAAAAGAAGATCTGCAACAAGGTAATTACAACCAAAGTATAGGAATTATGAGCTGAAAGAAAATCGAATCCTCACGTACAAACATAGAATTTATGTGCCAAATTCACAAGGGCCGAAAATTATAATGTTGAGTGAGGTGCACAAGGTGCCTTATGTTGGACACTTAAGCTACCATAAAAAAATTTCAACTATAAAAAGTCAATACTTCTGGCCATGTATGAAAAGGAAGTGGTTGATTTTATAGCTAGGTGTTGGGACCGCCAAAAGTTAAGGTTGAGCATAGACATCTAGTTGGATTGCTACAACTGATACCCACACCTTAGTGGAAACAGGAAATCATTTCTATCAAATTATTGCGAATTTTCCCAATATTGTGAAGAAGAATGATTCTATTATAGTAATGGTGGAAAGCTCATTAAGGTTGACCATTTTATTCTAGTGAATAAAACACACAAGGCTACAAATATTTCTTAAATTTATATGAAGGAAAGTGTTAGGCTACATGGTGTTCCTAAGTCAATTATTTCATAAACGGACCCCAAGTTTACATCAAATTTTTAGAAAGGTTTATTTAAAGGGTTTGGAACCAATTTGAATTTTAGTACAATTTGGCATGCAGAGTTGGATGGGCATAAAAAGAGGGTCAATTAACTGATTAAAGGTATAATGAGGATGTATGTGATTAAAAAACCATCAAATTGGGAAGAGTATTTGCAATTGGTAGAGTTTGCATATAACAATGGGTGTCAAGCATCTTTGAAGATGAGCCCATTTGAGGCCATATATGGTAGAAAATGCAACACACTTGTGAGTTGGGATAATTTCGCAAATAGGGCCATTGGTCCAAATATTCTCATATAAATGGAAGAGTGAATGGTGAAAATCAAACAAAATTTAAAGGTTTCCTAGGATATACAAAAAACATATGCAGGAAAGTACAAGTTAAATAGGGAACTCAAAGTTGGTGACTATGTTTTCCTTAAAGTAAAGGGTAATAAGAGTTCATTGAAATTGGGAAGTTTCTCAAAGTTGGCAGCTAGATTTTGTGGGCTCTCTGAAATATTTGAGAGGATTGGCCCAATTACATATAGGATTGCATTGCCAACATCCATTCATATTCATAATTTGTTTCATATTTCATTACTTAAAAAGTACGTTCCTAATTCTAATCATGTAATTGACTTTAATATGATTAAGGTGGAGCTTGAGGGAGACTTCCATTTATAGCTAGAGGTAAATTTAACAGGAATGATAAGTATAGGGTCTTTCATAATGCATTATATTAGATATCATTTTTTTGGATTCAACTACATTAAGAAAGTCATTCATCTATGACCATTTCCATGAGAGGTAGTTGTAACTAACTAAGGTTTTTCAAATACTTGCTAAGGTTTTACAAATGGGGTAGCAAGCTAAGTGGGCTTGATTGTGGGGAAAACTCCATAGTTAAGCATGCTTGAGCCAGAGGGGATCTGGGATGGGTGACCTCCCGGGATTCATTTCACTAGTTTCAATCCCACTTCTTCACCCTTGTGAGCATCACCCGATGCAATGAGTGCTAAGTGGACTATTCAAAAATCATGAGAAATTAGTCAATTACAACTACCTCCCATGGAAATGGTCACAGATGAATGACTTTCATAATTTAGTTGAATCCCAAAAACTGATATCTAAAGGAATGATAAGGTGCTTCGTAATCAATTCATTTCCTTGGTAAAAGTTCATTGGACACATTTTGGTCCTGAGGATGTTAAACGGGAGCATGAAGATGCTATGAGGGAAGAGTACCTTCATCTTTTTTCATAATTTTGATTGTGTATATGGATATGACGCACTGAGGACATGTTGTGGCCACCAACAATCCCCCTCCTTATGAAGTGTTATTGCTAATACTAAATAAGTGGGGACCCTTAGTAAAAAATTGAAAAAAATCAATTAGTGTTATATTTCCTTTAGATGAAACTTACAACATCATGGACTTAGGGAAATACCTTTGAAGAATCTAAAAAACCTAAGTTTCATAATGAAGAAAGTAAATTCACTCCTTAAGAGAGATCGCATCGCACAAATAATGATAGGGTACCTTCTAAATGAGCCAAAATGATAAAAAAACGCAAGATTACAACGCGAAAATCCATCGCATCGCATGCATTAAGAAGCACTCACATTAAAAAACCTTAAAATCGCCGATATGCGATATCGCATATCACACATCGCAAAAATCACATGAATTACACATAATGATTATAACGATTAAGCAATCCGTGAGCTTGCGATCCTGCGGTCCGCGATCTTTCGATCTTGCGAGCCTGCGATCTTGCGATATTGTGACCAAGAAACCTTGCGATAGAACAACACGATGCAATTGCGGTAATGCGGTACAACGATCTGCGATATCGCAAAGCAAAATCGCAAAACCTCTCCATCGCAGTTGGTTCTGGCTCATTATTCGAGAAAAAAAAATTAGGCCAAGAACTGGTCATGCGTCTTAATGCGAATTAATGAGTTGTTGCCAGTCGTTAATGAAGTATGGTGTTGTGTTTTTCAAAGAACTAGTTCACGTAAGGTGGCATGTTTTGCATATCTTCGGCATTTAAAGTTTTCTTGTCGTTATTTTTATCATTACTTCCACCTCAATTGTAAACTGCAGGAACAAAGGACGAAGCGTTATACAAGGCGGTATGCAGGAAACTATGAGGAGGAAAGACAGTTCTCCAATGTCCATTTCGGAAGGCACACCTAATCCACTTAAGGGAGAGAAAGAGCCGCAGAACTCTTCTGAGGCATCCATCACAGATTTCTCATATCCAACCATGGTTGAATGGGTACTGAATGATGCTGATACCAGAAATAGACAGTTTAATGCTCAGGGTCAAGAGCTCAAGAGGCGAAAAAGGCGCAAGAGGCGAAAAACGCATCAGGGAAGCCCAGATCAAGAAACAGAGGTAGTTTCCAATACACAATTAGTGCTTAGCACTAATCGCGCATCGCTAAGAAAACTTACTCGAAAAGGAAGGCTTCTAATTAATCAGTCACCTGCAAGCCCCGAAAATTGCAAGGAAGCAGCGATAGAAACAAACTGGAAACAGAAAGCTAAAGAAAAAGCAGAAGCAATCCAAGGGGTAACCAAGTTGAAATGGGATTATTACCAAGCATACATGGTAAAGCCACATAGTCATTGGATGACTCTAAAGTATATCATGAATTTTTCTGAGAAGATAGTACCAGCTCTTGCCGATTATGTTTGCTTAACTCAACCAAAGACGGAAGACAGTCAGCCAACTCTACTCAGGCAAATACTGAATGCTTGCGACGTTAAGGAGCAAATTTAGAAATAGTTAGATATTATTAGATTTAATTTTAGAAATAGTTTTACTTAGAAAAAGGACGGTCATTTAAACTGAATCATGAATTTCTGTAAATAAGTTATTTAGTTAGTGGTATTTAAACCCTTCTCGTGCATTTAGAGAAGGGTCCAGAAATTTATCAAAAAGTTGTCCTCGGAACATGCACCTTGGCACCCTCAGAGGAGGTTTTGATGAATGAATGGAACAGGGTTTATTTGATATTTGCATTTGATATCTGCTACTGATGGTGCACTTATGTACTCTTAGTGGATGTTAAGGAGAGATAAATCAATTTTTTCTTGAAGCTCATGAGTAGGACTAGTTATAAATGGTACTTTTATCTCTTAACCATTTCTACTTATGCGTTAAAGTGATATTCAGTTTTCAGTTGTTTATATATTACAGCGTGGATTCCTGAGTTATCATTTGGCACTTTTGTACGGAGATAATTATTTATTTATGCTTAGTGTATGAATAGCTCATTTATGCGATAATTTTTCACAACTGTTTCGTCTAACTTCTTATACGAAGTAGTTCATCTTTATTGAATTCTTTTCTTATAACAGTTGAATGATCTTTATTACTAGTTATTGTTTGAAATCTTTTTAGATCGCATAGAAGAAAGATCACACCTCGGGTTAGCATAAATTTTGATGTTTTTCTGTTTATTAGAATACAATAGCATAGCATTATATTAGAATTAGGATAGAAGTATTCCATTTAAAACAGAAATACCCATCTTTCTCACACACACACACTGAATTGGGAAACTGGTCCCATATCCCCAGTCGGACCCGCTATACCAAACGGATAAGGAGCTGCCAACCAAGGTCCGGACCGGGCGGGTATCCCCCTTGTTGTAGACCCAATTTTCGGGGCCTTCAACAGGACAATGCATAAATAAGGGGGGGGGGAGAATGTAACACTCCTAGGATTACCCTTATGTGTGTTGTACATATCATGTTTAGGTTGGTGAGCTAGGAACTATTTTGGGGCATGTGTATCGACGTACCTATGTGTTCAAATAAGTGTGTTTATGTTCATATTTTTTTGAGGCCAAAGTGCTTGTGTGATTTTAGGTTAGTAAGCCTATGTGCTAAAAGTTCAGTGAGCTTCATTGCGTAAAGTTGTAATTACACAAATATTAATAATATACATCACTGCTAAAGACTAAGTTAGATAAGAAATAAGGGGGGAAGATTCCACGAGTGCGAAAGGGGGCTAAGGGATAAGTGATGGATGGTTTAAGCCTAGGGGGGTTGGCTATTATTAAAATAAGCCTAAGTAAAAAAAAATGCACATGTTTTATCCTGAGTCCACAAGGTGACTTTATTGAGTGCCATTTGTCAGAAAAGGGACATGCATATAAAAATGAGATTTTTAGTGTTATTCCATCATTCCATGACATCATTATGATAAGTGGGAGGTGGTTGGACTCCCTAGGGAAGAAGAAGGGGTGACCTGATAACATTATTTGGTACTTAGTATAATCCTAGGAAAATTTGGGAAAGGGGATAGGTTTCCCTAACGTAAGGCCAGAGAGGTACTTGGAAACCGTTGAGGGTGTTTGGAACTCTTGGGAGCCACAAGGCTCTGAAACATCCCTAGCTAGCTCAATTTGGGAACCCTGGAAGGGTAGTGGCATAGCCCAAAGGACTACAGGTGCATGGAAGAGGGTGCACTACCTTAGGTTATGTGGATTGATGGGGGATGTGAGACAATTGGTTTGAGGTTGTTGGGGTCCAATACCTTGGCCTAGTTTATGATTGATACTAGTTATGTATCATAGTTGTCTTTGGTTAAGTCTTTGTACTTATGGATTCATGGCCCCAGCTTAAGGGTGATGCAGTAATGAGAGATTATGAGCAATGTGATCTATGGCTAGGTGGAATTTCTATGGTTTGTAGCCAACTAGAGCTTCCTTTAAAAGACAAGTGCTTATTTTTATGTTTATGTGTTTATCGCTTTGATTATTTATGTGTTTTCATATATTTCATATGGATAGTAATTTAAATAGTGTTAATTATTAATTTTATTTCTTGTACACGAGAGAGTTGCATAGTACAATGCATTACACATACATGAAAAAAATCGAATTTGAGGGATATTTAAAAAAAAAATAGGTTATAGAGGTAGTGATAGACCGCAATGGGTGGTTGGGATTTTTACAAACAGTGTGATTCTTCTAACTACTTTCCATACTTGCTTCATAGTTTAATCAATCTATAACATTTTCATTAGAACTATATATCAAAAAAATCTAATTAATCTAATTAGATCATAATTAGGAAAGTCATGTTTCCTTGTTTGATTTAGAATCTAGCTTTACAACCAACCCTTTAGATCTTTAGTACACTATCCAACTAGATTTTAACCTCCTAGCCAACTAGGAACAACAATTTTGGATTCCTATCTCTATGAAGCCTCCAAATGTTTCCTAGCCCTCTATACAAAATCCCCTAGAACCATAACCATCCCATACATCCAAAATCACAAATCCAAATCCAAGTGTCAATCCTCAAGCTTCATATTCTCATGATTGTCCTCATCTTCTTTGATTTGTTTTCCTACTCTAAAAAACAATGTAATGCAACCCCATTTTCTTTCTTTAAAAAAAATTGTAATCCACCCTTGTCTCCTCAAAAGTCCTCCTTTTTATAGCCTTCTTCACCGCCCTCCTAAACTCCTTAGAGGAAAACCTAGGAAGGCCAAAACCAAGATGAAGTAACCACTTGTCATTTACTTACATTTAATAAATCACATGTCGTCAATCCCTTTAATTAAAACATAATTTACTTATGAGATAATGTTGATTAGGTCACCAATTTATGCCTTATTTAATGCAATATATTCACCAAATCTATTTCCCATTAAACACAATATATTCGCCAACTCTATGTCTCATTAAATATAATAATAAAGTTTCACTTCCATTTTTCTCTATAATATTAACATTTTTTTTTGTGCTAGGTTATGTGAGTCCTTAGATGATTGGCACACCTAACCTATGGCTAGAGTAGCCACAACCTAGGGGCATCTACATATCAAAATCACTCGGGGATCACACCCATCCTGTCCTAGGCCAAACTATCCCTTAACATGGATGGATTTTTTCCCACGAAGTTTAGAATCAATGACCTTTACACCATGGAGTGCCTTAACAGAACAAATTATCATTGTCTGCTCTACGCCCCGTGGGCTCTCTATAATATTAATAATTAAATTTAATTAATATTAACATCAAATTCTAATGTTAATCTAATGAATTAACAATAAAATCTTAGCCCAAAGGGTTTGGATCTAATGGTGGAATATGAGAAGCTTTCCAAAATTGGGCATGGTTCAGTTACTATAGAGGTCTAGCCCTAAAGCCATGGGTGCATCTTGAGGTAGTGGTTGAATGTGTGGTTGCATGTAGAGAGACTATATTAAAAATGGTCTCTTGACCCATCCACAGATAAGTGGATGAAATCCCACCCCCATGTCCTTCTTTATGAAATCCCCCAAGGTGTATATTAGTTGGAAATAGGGTGCACTATTAAGGCACTCCTCGAAACATTCATGGTTCAAACCTTGACTAGCTTGTCTACCATGTGTGGGTTCATGTGGATGTACCTAGAGGTTATAGTGACAGAAATTTGAATCAATCATGTGTTGGATGAGGAAAAGCCTAGTCTAGTTGTTGATTTCACCAATCACAAAAAAAAAACACTAAAATAATTTCACTACATAAAAATAGATATTTATGTTACAAAATATAAATAGGAAATAAAAATGCATCATCAAGTCTATTTGAAATTCAAACAAATGTCTCTTAATCACCATTGATTATTTATCATTTAATTCTTTGCCATAAAAATATTTATTAATTGAACTTTTATTTATAATTACCATTGAAAAGAAAAGTCAAAATTGTTCCATTGTCCATGAAGAAAAAATTAAAACCTCTCATACACCCATGTAAGCCCATTTGTTTCTCTTATGGTCCATAAATGATGCCATCAACAATTTATACATGCATAAGACCTCCTTTTACTTTATATAATGTTGCAAGAACTATAATTTAAATATAATAAACATGAATTTATCTCTCAAGTCAAGAATTTAATCTTACATATTAATACACATTTTTTTCATTGTTAAAGTCCTCATAGAGTTATCACTACCTGAGTATTTATATTGATTTTGAATTAAACAAGAAGAAAAAACATGTGAAATGATTAAAAAACTAATAAGTATCTAAATCAAGACTAAATCTTCAATGTTATTTCCAAAACATGTGAGTTGATTAATAAACCAATAAGTATCTAAATCGAGACTAAATCTTCAATGTTATTTCTAAATTCACTATTTTTTTCTCATTTCCTATTTGAGAAGGATTATGACATTGAATCCTTATTATCATAGATATTGTCACAATTGGAAATACAAGTGTAAAAATGTTTCCAATGCAAAAAAAAACTTGAAGAAACTTTTGTGAAACTATCAATTATATAAAATTCCAACAAGACGAATAAAAAAATAATATAATTATTGAAACAAAGAAAACAAAAACATACAACAATAGTATAAATAATGAAATAACACAAGTACATATCACTCTCCATTGTCATCACACTAATTATCTTCCTCGCTTCGCATGATACGTTGTTGTTCTCAAAAATACGTTTTGATCTAGGGTCATGTCTTAATACGAATCACCAATCCCTATCCAGCACATCTGGGTAAAGCAACACATGGTTGCAGTGTTTTGGGAAAACATAAGGCTCCCTAGCTGCATGAAAAATCTTTCTAGAGTTGATAGATATCAACCTGATATCGTGATCTTCCTTTACATTATTCTGATAAAAGGTGTCCCACTACTTGCACCTAAAAGTAACACATTGGAATGAAGAGAAGTCCACTTGAATGATCTCTTATATCTTTCCAATGTAACCTAATGTCCCATGCATTAGGTTTTTATCGCAATGGCTAGTGCGGCTAGATTGGTCAAACTCGACTTCCACTCCATAGTCTTGTTTCATGCATCCATCATCAGCATCCTCCATGCGAAAATGATGTCCATATGCCCACATAGATGGGAACAAGTGCACCTATAAAAAAAGTGAAAAATGTCACAGTGTCATGTGTTTAATAACCTGAACATAATTAAAAATATTTATATAGTGTTGAAAAATATGTAACTAGGTTCGTCTTCATAAATATGAAATGTACTTTTGATTCTTGTATATTGTAAAATGAAAGAAAGATTATTATTGTTATTTTTGAAGTATGGGTTTCATGCTCAAGCTCTTTTATTTTAGAGATCAAGCACCCATTGAATGCTTCTAGGAATTGTCCTAGGATCAAGAAGTCAAAAGAGTCATTATCATATGTGGAAGACCCCATCGTGCACATTGTAAATTGTAAAAAGAATTATTTTTGTATTTTTCAGTGTCAAGGTACCCTCAAAGACCAAGTTGGCTTGGCAGCTAAGAAGTCGCCTATTCTATGACATTTTGTCCACCTTGGATGCCTATATCTAGGAGGGAACTCGACCTCCTATGGGCATCATATATCCTCTCATCATTCAAGTGAAGGAGAAGAAGAAGAAGGCCAACGGAGAAGGAAGAAGGACGAAGACAATTGTTTGGGTTATTTCTCTCTCTCTTTTCTCAGGTGCGAAGGAAAGGAGGCTAGGGTTTTGCTGTTGCAAGATCAAATTTGAAGAAAGTCTAGAAAGAAGGTCGAAGGAAGGCTCATTAGGTCATCCTCAAGTCCTAGAAGAAGGAGAAACTCAAGTGAAGGTCAAGAGAAGCCCTGGAAGCCGTAAAATAGCTCACATGTGTCAAGGCAATAATTGTTGGAGGGGCTCAAATTTTCAGACCTGCAGTAGAGGCTGAAATTCTGTAGTTAAGGGTCAAAGTTTTGTTGTTGGAAGATATTTGACTAAGTTTAACTTGAACAAAGGAATCACATCATTAAGAAGGATGGGTTTAGGCTTGGAAGGGTATTGGTCTTGGTCTATGGGTCTTGGAATTCATCAATTGAATAATCTATAAGAAGAGAAAAGATTTGCGGGTTTTCGTCTCAAGTGGAAAGGTTTTGGCCCTGGCTTGCAACCTATATCCTATGTTCATGTGTACTATTGATCTTCTTGTTTTGGTAGTTGTTTGATGATAAAAATAACATAATAATAAGAGAAAAATCTAATAAGTAATAAAAAATAAAAATACATCACAAGCGGTTATCAAGTATAAGAGAAATCATCCTAACTATTTCCCTATAGATTTCTCAACATATAGATGTTACAATTCAAAGGTGCAGATGAAGTTAAAATTGTACAGAAAAATATTATAATTACCAATTTGTTGCACCCAATCCCTATATTTAGCACATCCTCTTCTTCACGCAGGTAAAGATCAGATGCAACATATTTTTCTCTGACTTGATCAACAACCCAACTTTTAGGGCATGTCATTGGCATATTTTCTTTTAAATGATCAAGATAAGGTACACTTCTACCATTAAATCATTTCAATTATTTCCCATCATTGTCCCATTTCCTCCTCTTTTGTTCGTACACTGTGACCCACAGTTGTGTCGCTTCCATATCATAAAGAATGGATTTTTTTATGGCTTCAATTTCTAAATTCACTGATGAAATCAACCAATATATATCTATAGTACATATGAGATCAAACTATTTATTAATATGAACTTCAATGTGAATAGTTACTGTGTAGAAATGTGACAAATGATAACCCACTTACTCTTTATCATGCACTTCTTTCCATTCGTTTCGAGAACTCCACTTCTCTTTTGTCTTCATCCCTTTCATCGTCCCAAATCGACACACCAGGTGTGTTTTCGATCTGCTTGATGTACTCACAGGCATAATAGAAACACTCATATGATATATACCCCTCTTCCATAAAAACCTCGGGTTTTTCCCTTTGTAAAAAAAAACATTTCAATTTCTTCATGTACCTCTCTAAGAAGAACATTCAATGACAAGAAACCACCCCAGCTAATTCAACCTCATCTATTAGGTGAATTAGAAGATGAACTTGCAAGTCCATGAAACTCATCGGCAGTTCCTTCTCAAACATACAAACAATCTTAGCTATCTCTTAACGCCACCATGGATTGATAGCCATATGAACCTCCTTTTGATGTGATCCAACGTACAATTGCAGATAATTTAAATATGGCACTATAACACCCTCCTCCCACATCTACCCATGTAACCAACCAACTAGGGTAAACATGTGACAATAGGCTACTATAATTACATTCAACCTCCTATGTGACCTTAAAAAAGTGGAATCGATGTAAACACAACATACAGACCTTCCACATCAGCTACATGACTCTCAAGAACCATCCCAATCACTCAAGTAGCTAGCCCATGGGTCCCACTAAGGTTTTAGACCAATTGATCTCTAAACGCTCCCATGATATGGACCTGAAAATGTCCAGGAGGATATGGAATCTCTCATGCCAAGGCATGCTAGCGTCCAGGTACTATTTTTCCCAGTGTTGTGCTAGCATCTTGAGGATTTGAACCACTTTTTCAGGCCCAGGGCCCAAGTCACTACCCAGAATTAAATGACACCTTCATAACAAAAAGATAACAGGGAAACAATGATGCAAATGTAAATACTTGAATAAGCCCTTAACCGGACCCCTGCTATCCATGATATTCATTTCGTCAAACATATCACAAATATGTAATCTACAGGTGTTAACAACATATTTAAGCATAGAGGTCTCATACTTATCTGAGAATGGATATGAAGCAATGTTCTCTTATACCATTTGTTGCATTATCATTTATTAGGTCGTAGATACATTGTTCATTATTTACAAGTAAAAACATGATGATATCAATACATAGCCACTGTCATAAAACGTATACATAACCAACATAATAGCAACAAAAATACCAAGGAAATCACAGCCATATGATCCACATATAAACCAATATAATACTCATAGAAATACAAGGAGAAATAACCTCATATTGATGATGCAAAATTCAAACTCGGGATGTGACTACCACGTTCCATATGACCATAGAATGGTTGAGCCAAATCTCTCTTCGGCCATTCACCCCCGTGCCATATTCCAAGCATGAATGTTGGACTCAAACCAAAATAACCAACTAAGGCATCATGAGGCTAAACCACCTCACCCTCATCAATAGAAACTAGGCTTTACCATAATCCATCCTAGATCACTAGGCCAACACAATAAACATGTAATAACAGGCTTTAACATGATCTCCACCCGATCATTAGGCCAAACAAGCATGGATGTCACTGGATCTCTCCACCTACACTATGAGGAATTTTCCTGTCTCCTAGTCTCTCAGGCTTTATCTCAATCCACATCGAATCACTAGGCCCTAAACCAAGACCCACACTCTAGGATGTACAACATATCACAACCCAGGATTACTAGGCCCAATGGAGAGAAATCCAACTCTTGGCTTTACTCTATATCCTGACATTCACAGGCAAGGATTCCTAGTCCCATCGAGGCAACACAATCTTGGCTTTACCACAACCCACAGTTTGGCTCAGGGTTTAGTAGGCCAATAGCTTTACCGTCATCCACAGTCTGGTTCAGGGACAACTAAGCCATGTTCTCTATAATTCGAAGATACACCTCACTCAGCTTCGAATCCATCTAGAAATCCAGCTCAACCAAAACATAATAACCCTATCATACCATGGCTATCCGGAAATGGAAAGGCTAGGTGAAAATAGTATCACACCAGGAAAAACCCATGCCATAACAGTAAAAGAACCACATGCAATACCATGCATGCCAAATCTAGCAAGGAAAATACACATGCAAATAGATACCTGCAAAGAATATTGTTGTAGCTATTTGATCCTACTCTTCCTTGCTTGCTCCTTCCTTCCCCTTGCCTTCTTTGCCTTTCTTGATCCAATGCCAAAATGCTCCAAGAAAAATCGAAGTGTCCAAGAGTGAGAGAGAGAGAGAGATAATAATGAGAGAGCTTCCAAATTTGAACTGACAAAGGTTACAAATTGATCCTCATAATCTTTTTTATCAATTAGGCCTCTATTTTCTTCATTTTCCATTATTTTCCTTCATTTTCCTCCTCACATGAAACCTGTGACCTTTCACCTCCCTTTTCTCCTAATTTCCATTATTTTCATAAATAAATGTGCCAAAAATGTCATTTTTATTTCCAAATCCTTTGCCTTTGCATTTGCCAATTTCCTTAGCCATAATAAACCAAATGAACACCCACACTAGGATGTCTTGCCCAACATTCAGATTGGAATAAGTGTCCCATCAAACGTGGTTATTATTTTTGCCTTTATTAACTTTTATTAGATGGAATTTTCACCAGGTATGTTACAGAACCCTCCCCATTGGGGGACACCGTCCTCAGTGTTCAACCACACCTATACCTTAGCAAAACCACTGAAAAACAAACATATTTCCCATGGAACTTTATAGCATAGCTTGATGCGGTGTTTACAATGATCACCCTGCTGAAAAGCAAACCAACATGACAACGTAACAACATAACATCATAATGACATGACACCCATACTGTTTATTGGAGCTTTATAACATAGCTCATGGCATATTTACATATATCAAAACATCATCAAACATGTACCAAAACAGTATACCAAAACTACTTTGCCTCAATTGACAAACAATGAAGGATTTATAGCCCACATCTAGTCTGTCGTCCCCCATGTAGCTTCATCTGGCCCAAAGTGCTTCCACTGCACTTTAACTTGCTCGATTGCTCGGTTCTAGAGCATGAGCACCTTTTTCTGCAATATACATTGAGGCTCTGGTTGGAATTCTCCATCTGGTTCCACCTACAATACAGACGAGTCAATCACATGATCAACATATTTAACATACTTCTTAAGCAATGACACATGGAAAACATCATGGACTTTCACTATCAGAGGCAGTGCAAGTGAATAGACTACTTGTCCAATCCTCTCAATAATATTGAAGGGTCCACAAAATTGTGGTGCCATTTTGGCACATGATCCAATCCGTAAGGAGCTCTTCTTTGGTTTGATGCATAAGTACACATGTTCCCCAACCTGGAATTCCTTGAACAACCTGTTTCAATCTGCATAGCTCTTCTGCCTATCATGTGTTGTGTTTAGATACTTCTTTATAAGCTACATTTCCTTTTCCATGCCCGCCAACATGTCTGGTCCAATCAAAACCATGTTAACTGGATCGCTCCTACTGATGGTAGTATTGTAACTCTGCCTATACAATGCTTCAAACAGACTCGTGTTCAAATATTCCTGATACCCATTATTGTAAGTGAACTTTACCAATGGAATATACTCTTCCCACTTTCGCTATTGATGCATCACGTACATCCTCAACATGTCCTCCAATATATTGTTGACCCTCTCAGTTTGTCCATCTGTCTGCGGATGATAAGTTGTATTAAAGGCCAACTCTGTGCCCAAACCTACAAACAACTCCTTCCAAAACTTGGAAGTGAACTTTGCATCCATGTCTGACATAATATTCTTTGGAACTCCATGCAATCTGACCACATCTCTAATCAATACTTGTGCTACATTGCTAGCTGAGAATGTAGGCTTCACTGGAATGAAGTGCGCAACCTTTGTCAACCTGCCCACAACAACCATGATGGAATCATGTTGTCTCACTGTCCTCGGAAACCCTGTGATAAAATAGATGGAAATTACCTCCAATTTCTATTCTAGAATCGCAATCGACTATAGTAGTCCCCCTGGATGCTTACACTCTACCTTCACGCGTTTAAATCGAAACACCTGGCCACAAAACCTACTACATCCTTCTTCATATTCGAAAATTTCTTCATTGCATTCAATGTCTTCTGGTAGCCTGGATGATTGTTACACATTATTTTGTCACACCTCCTTCACTTCCATGTGACATACCCCGAGGTACCCGAAACATGACCGTTATGCAATGTACTCATTCATATATGCAGCTCAGATCCTTCTAAGACATTGATTGGAAAATGCCTTGAGCTTCCCCTGAAGAAAATAGCTCTAAAACCCTAATTTGAGGATCATCACTCTTATGAGACCAAAAACAATGACGATCACCTGTTGCACTGTACTTGACCCACTATGGCATCTCTATGTTCACTTGTATACCCGCGATGATCCCAAAAAGGAAATTTTACCAAAGAGGATGAGAAGCTTCTAGAGCGGCGAGCTAGAGGTTGTTCAACATAGATGAGGTTTAATTCTCCTAACTTGACCTCTTGGTCTTATCCCTATGACCTACCTCCTTGATATGAGGACCTATTCCTATCTTTGGAGAGATCCTAACTCCCTTTCCCAGCCTATATATTCATCCTCTCCCATTCCCAAATGGTTGGTATATGTCTATTTGCACCCTTATGCTAAGATTGTGCCTATATGCTACTCATTTGGCTTGGAGAAGGAGTGCTTGGAGAGCTTAGCTTTGACTTGGATATTCATTCAAGGAGAGCCTATCAACATCAAGGCTTGGTTGTATTCTTCCCCTTGTTTTCTATTAATATACAACTATTGGTTCATTTTCCCTAAGTGTGTGTGCTCATATATCATTTAGCTTAACATTCCTTGACCAGTTAAGTAGGTTGCTTTTGAATATGCTATTTGTATTTGCATGCCTTGTTGTTTCTTGATCTCTTGTGTAGGTCCATATACACTGAGAGCAACAGGAACGAGCCTGTGACACAAGTGATCCAAGGTCTTCAACGAAGGAAATCGAGATACCATCAGAATGAGGTAGGCCTTCTTCTTCGTCTCTCTTTTCAATTGTAACGTAGGAAAGTGTCTGGTAGATTTTCACTTCGGTTTTGTCACTTCGGTTGCTAGACCCACTCATTGGACTAGAGGGATCGTCTATGTCCATAGAGAGGATTTACCTAGATAACAAAATGGCAACTCCGCTGGGGAACCTATGATCCTTTCCATTCAATCCTTCACCTTGTTTTTGTGATGAGTTTGACCAACCGTTCATTCCCAGACTTGTTTGCTTGTCTTTAACTATTTTCACTTTCTGGTAATTGCTTGAAGGTTCTTGATTTGTACTACTCTTGAAGATTTATTTATTTTTCTTTATCTTTCTTGACCATCACGGTTTTGTCCCTTACATTCGCAATGACATCGCGGATATGTTGATTACAGTAGCGATGATCGTTGCTTTTGTTTTAACATGTGTGATGATATCAAGGGTTAAAGAAAATTAGGGCTTGTCTTCTTGTTTTCTGTATTTTTCCTTCTGTCAGTGGCTTACTAGCGTGATTTTAGTGTCCTTGTCTTGCATGACATGTTTGTCTGATTACAATTGCCTCTTGATTTGGTTTAAGTGTGTTTGGAGCTTGATTTTCCTTCTAGGTTTTCTAGGACTTGTAGGCCATCCTTCATTCACTCTTTAGTCTTCTCTTCAGAGATCAATTACCCTTGTTCAAAGAGTCTTTTTTGTGTTTAGACGTATTTTGCAAATCACTTTTGATTATTGAGTATTAAGTTGTTTTCATTAGTGTTGAATTGAGTAGATGCTTTGAAAGTCACTTTAGTTCCATTTGGAAAGCAATATATTACAAAATTGTTTGTTTCGATTGAACTGAAAGGAAGTATTTGCTTTGAATTTTGTGTTTCGAAAAGTGAAAGTGAAATTGTTTATATTTTAAGTAGCTTTCGAAGCATTTGTTGCATTCAAAATCATTAATGTGAAAGAGATTTTCATGATTATTGAGTTTTTTGCATTCTCTTTTGCTCTTTTTCACTAGATTACATTGATTGCATTAAAGTGAAAAGAAAATCATTATTATGTCTTAAGGTGGATCTCTTTAAGATTTTATTTTGGCATTGCATTTGCTTATGAAAAGAAATATTAGATTTCATGTTTTGCACTTAACATTATAAAATTGTCATCGATGCATTGTTGCTTGTTTGATGCATGATTTGGGTGTTTCTCTTCCCTAAATAGGTAGTTTTCTTTGAATGAAAAGTTTTCATTTTCATCATTTAGTTGCATTCTAGAAATAGGTGACATCGTTGAGCCCTACAAAATGAACTTAATTCAATGATTAACTTTAAAATTTACCTTAATTAATCTAAGGAGAATTTGAAACATTAACACTCATACTTACTGGTCTAGGCTAGAGACGTGTTCTGACGTCTATAAAACTCAGCAACTATCGTTTGCAAGGCTCTTGCATTAGGTAGTGCTAACATGGACTTATGCTCCCTATACCATTGAGTATATAAAGGGAGACCCTCCTAGGTTACAAACCTTTATCCATAGGAAGTTGAGTCTGCCGCCCTGTAAACGTGATACACCGAACACAACATTCGGGAAGATTGTTTGCACATACATCAAGTCCTTAGTAAATTTATTTTCTAAGGTGTATATTGCAGTTCACGGTTACTTTAATCCCTTTTGCCTAGAGTATCATGAGTAGTCATTTTGATCTTTTCTGACTCCCTAAACTTTAAAATATCAACGAGTACTTGTCCTTTCAAGCTTGGTAAATGAATTAAAGCGACTAGAGTCACCTTTTCTTCCTTTTCTCAACTCTTAAAACATGAAAGGAAAAGTTATTTGTTTCAAATTATAAACTTAATTGACTGCAGAACAACATCCTTCATGTGGAAATACTCCTTAATAGATCTTAGGTTGATACCAATGGGAACATTTCTTGAGTCTACCAATCAAAGAAACCCCTGTCATCAGAATCCTAGTACTTTTCCTTCTTTTGGAAATACTAGTGCTCCTATATGGCGACGTTGTCCCTTCCTGGATTGACCATTGGTCTGCCAGTTTGGTTATTTTCTACCTCGGTGGTTCCGAGTGTCCAAACTGCTTTTCAACCAAGTTCTCCTCCATCTGAACAACATCAACCACATGTTGATCCTAAAGCTGACCCCTCGCCTTCTTCGCATATTTCTTCACCCCGTTCTTCCTCTTCGCCTAGTGAAAGTGTGGATTCTAGTAATCAGGAAGCTAAGAAGAAGAAGAAGAGGTCGAAGAAGAAGAAGAAAAATAAGCAAGAGAGAAACCAAGCAGCCATTGCTACGAATGCAACTAATGAAGAAAAATCTTCCGACGAGCCCCAAAAAGTAAAATTCCCTTGCATGTTATGCAAGAGTGACCACCTTCTTTAGAATTGTCCTCGTATTCCCAAGGTCTTAGAAGTATGGTCCACAGGGTCACATCGACCTTTGTCATCAGCCTCTGGCGATCATGTTGATGATAAACCTTCAACTAGTAAATCCCATGGGAAAAGCGGAAAATTCAAATTTCCCTGTAAGTTGTGTGAAGTTAATCATCCCATTCACATTTGTCCATTAATGGATGAAGCTTTTGAAGAGTTGGAAAACCTTACAGCTTATCAATCTTGTCTTTCTGACTGGGTATCAAAATATTTCCCCTGATACTTCACTAGTTGATGTAGTGATTGATCAAAAGTCATCTTTTGTCAACCCCACTCTCTCTAAAAGTGAGTCTCGTGAGTCCATTCTCAACCAACCATTGGTTGAGAAAATGGTAGACCTAACTCCACCTTCAGTTAACCGTACTTTTCCAATAGAGAGTCAACCTCATACTGCTCAATTTCTTCTAGTTTCTTCAATTTCAAATGAACTGGAGGGAAATCCTCCCATTCCTAAGGTACATGAGAGCAGTTCCCTTGTTCCCATAACGCAAGACGATAGCTCTCACGTTCCTATGACACTCCCTCCAAGTAGTTTGGTCACTTCTTTTGATTGGAGTCGACTGGCAGGATATCACCTTCTGTCTTATGTGCCTTTCCAGATTACAGTACAGGATTACCATATGGTTGTACCTAGCACAGTCATAGACGAGGGTGCATCTGTTAGCATTTTGTCCTCAACTACTTGGCAAGCTTTATATTCTCCTCAGTTTGTCCCCATCACTCAGAATCTGTTATATTTAACAGAGGAACCAGTCAACTGTTAGGGATCCTTCCTAAGTTACCTATTAATTTGGGAGGAAATACGGTCTATATAGACGCGATGGTTGTCCAGGGCCCTTTAGATTTTAATCTACTCCTTGGTAATGTCTATGTTTATGTCATGGGAGATCTTGATTCTTCCCTCTTTAGAGTGAGGTGTTTCCTACGTGAAGGAAACATTGATCATTGACCAGCTTATGTTCATTGGTCTTGAATCAACTCCCAGTCAAAAATCATCCTTAAATGGTTCTTATGTACAAACGGTATCACCCCTGCCATAGGTTAATTACGTGGCCACCTATTCCATGCCCACATTTACTGATGATCTAGTAGATGATGTAGTACATCATGTACTGGGAGCATTGGAGCCCGAGTTTTCATTTGGATCCCTGGACATGTATCCCTTCCAGAGTGGTGTTCTCCCATCTAATGACAACCTCTTGGAAACCATGGCCTTTTTTGGTCTGTGATCAAGGGATATGGAGCATGGTTCATTTCCTATGTCCTCGTTAAAAAATGAAACAAGGACTATGGAGCAGAGTTCTTTGTCTTGTGTCAAGCTCCTTAAAAAATGAAGCAAGGTGTATGAGGATAGTCCTTTTACTATGTCAACCTCATTAAAAAATGAAATGGGATTGAGAAGAGTTCTTTTACTTGTGTCAAGCTCATTAAAAAATGAAATAAGGTGTCATGAGCATGGTTCTTTTCCTGTGTCGAGCTCGTTTAAAAATGAAACAAAATCCATTCCAATTCGAGTCTTTGATTAGATCTCATAAAATCCCAGTCGAGTTTTTCACTTGATCTCGTAAGTGAACCTTCATTCCATCCATATTTTAGTAACCAATAGTCTACTTAGGTGAATGAAATGAATATTGGGGGGCATGTACCTTGAATTGAGTCATTGTGATGGGAGCATGAAAACTTATCTCAAGCATAGTTTATCTTTTTTTCAAGCTTGTGTAAAAAATGAAACCAAATCCAAGCATAGTTTTTTCTCATGTTTCAAGCTTGTGAAAAAATTAAACAATCTTCAAGTATACTCAAGCATAGTTTCTCATGTTTCAAGCTTGTGTAAAAATGAAACCATTCCCACTTTACATCTCATGATTGTCATTTTTATCAGCCAATTTTTTCCATATAAGCCTTGGTTTGTCCATTCCATCACCACCATCTCTTTGGTCGAGCATTTGCTTTTACTCGGATGTTTTACCCTTGCCTGAGGAACATCTACAATGAGTGGTTTTATTATCCAATCTCCTGACCATTACATGTTTTGAGCAATTCTATCATGATTAGAACCAGTTTCTATCCTTTTATACCACTCATTCCTCCAAGTGGAATCCTCTTTCAGCGCTTTTCAGACTCCAAAAATATGAAAAGATCATCGATTACTTGTCTTTTCAAACTCGTTAAATTAAATGAAATGACATCATCTCAATATACGTTTACCTCTTTTTCGAGCTGAGATTGCCTATTTACGAAAAGGCACACCTTGGTAGACATGGTCAATAGGCTCTCTCAAATATTATTTTATACCTTTTCGGGTTCGAGGGAAAAGCTACGAAAAGGGACATGATGGAGTTTTCTTTTTTGTCTCTTTTTCAAACTCCCTAAATATGAAAAGATACTGAGTTATTCTTATGTCAGACTCATTAAAGTTTTATGACGAAATACTTTTCACCATGACGAGCCCAAGTTTCTCCTTCCTAGGGCTCGTAAAACTTACTAGGATGGATTCATCTGAAGGATGAAATTATATGAAAACGCATGTGGTATCCTCTTCAAGCTTGTGTAAAAATAAAGAGGTAAATCGCTAGAAATAGCGGGGAAAAAATGAAAGTGAAACATCTCTTGTATGGGCAGCATGTCACTCTCGAACATGACATTTCATGTCAAGTTTGGGATATCCTCGCTCAGTCACTTACCTTTTCAGGTTTGGGTGATCCATTTTGCCTCTCATCTAACTATTCCACTTCGTCATTATGACCCTTGGTCCTATGTTGAGTCAAATGTTGCCACACTCTAGAGTCGTGTCACCAATATGTTCAAGGGAAGTCCTATCTGCAATTTACTACCTACACATTTTTCTGACTTTTTGTCACAGTCCTGGATCATACTCGTTTATTCCATTTTATTCCTTATTTCATGTCGATGATGGGGGACTCATCATTTCCCTCCTTGGACGGGTCACTTCCTATTGACTTCAGCTCATTATCTAATAAGATGACTTAGAAACTCCTTTTCAGCACCTTAGAACTTGCATGCCCTAATGGAAAGTTCTTCACATCTGACGATAGGTCTTCATCTTTGGCCTTTGATTCGATGATTCCAAGAGTGTTTGAATTTAGTTTCACTATCACATTCATGGATTGTACTGTCGTACCTTGAGAGCCATTGTCAGTATTGTTGGTTTCTCTCATACATGTTAACGGTCCACATCATTGGCCGGTAATCAGGTGGTTTTCTCGCATGTTCAAATTCAACACATTTATTCGCATGTTATAATTCGTACTTTGATCGGGTCGGGATGGAGTGAAAGACCCTGAGTCTTGTCTGATATGACTCAGGCTGTGTGGAGTTATATGTTATTCATGATTATACACATGTTTCTATTATACAGGTGGTTGTGACCATACCATGGGAATTTACATTTATGATGATCCTTCTATATTGGATGGATGTGACCATACCTTGGATCTTAGATCCACAGATGATCCTTCTCATTTGGATGGTTGCGCCCATACCATGGATCCTTTCATATAGTCCTTATCATCCAGATGACTGTGTCCATACCGTAGATTCATGTCTTGATCTCAGATATGTATATGTATATGCATCCTTGATTTGTAGGTCTCCTGAGAGAGATTGTCCTCGTCCTTGCAAAAGATTGTAAAACATCTCAGCCATCACTCCTCATTCTGCCTTCATGTTGTAGGGGGAATCTGTTACATAATATTGTGTCACACCTCCTGCACTTCCCTGTGACATACCCCGAAGTTCCTGAAACAAGAACATTATGCAATGTACTCATTCATATATGCAGCTCAGATCCTTCCTAAGATATTGATTGGAAAATGCCTTGAGCTTCCCCTGAAGAAAATAGCTCTAAAACCCTAATTTGAGGATCATCACTCTTATGAGACCAAAAACAGTGATGATCTCCTATTGCACTATACTTGACCCGTGATGGAATCACTTTATTCACTTGTATAACCACAATGATCCCAAAAATGCAATTTTCCCAAAGAGGATGAGAAGCTTCCAGAGCGGCGAGTTCGGAGCGGCGAGTTGGAGGTTGTTCGACATAGATGAGGTCGAATTCTCCTAACTTGGCCTCTTGGTCTTATTCCTATGACCTACCTCCTTGATATGAGGACCTATTCCTATCTTTGGAGAGATCTGAACTCCCTTTCCTAGCCTATATATTCATCCTCTCCCATTCCCAAATGGTTGGTCTACGTCTATTTGCACCCTTATGCTAAGATTGTGCCTATATGCTACTCATTTGGATTGGAGAAGGATTGTTTGGAGAGATTAGCTTGGACTTGGATATTCATTCAAGGAGAGCCTATCAACATCAAGGCTTGGTTGTATGTTTCCCCTTATTTTCTATTAATGTACAACTTTTGGTTCATTTTCCCTAAGTGTGTATTCTCATATATCATTTAGCTTAACATTCCTTGATCAATTAAGTAGGTTGATTTTGAATATGATATTTGTATGTTCATTCCTTGTTGTGTCTTGATCTCTTATACAGGTGCGTAAATGCTGAGAGCAGCAGGAACGAGCCCATGATGCAAGTGATCTAATGTCCTCAATAAAGGAATCGAGATAGCATCAGAATGAGTTAGTTCATCTTCTTCCTCTCTCTTTTCAATTGTAACTTAGGAAAGTGTCTGTTATATTGTCACTTCGATTGCTAGACCCACTCATTGGGCTAGAGGGATTGTCTCTGTCCGCAGAGAGGATTTACCTAGACAACAGTGACCTGGATATGGTTTCGCATGAAACTCTCTCAAGGTCGCCTTCTTGACCTCACTAATGTCTGGCACATATATCATGTCCCTAAATCTAACCAATCTATCTGATGTAAGGCAATACTCCACATCATATGCACCTGCACCTATATCTATACTTATACATGTACTTTGCTACAACATGTGCATAACCTCTATATACCTGACATCCTGTTGACGTTCCTACAAGATCTTATCTTGTAAGTATGTCCTGTAGGAGCTCATAGTTGCTAAGTGATTTACATGTACCCACCTACTAAGAGCATCTTCCACCCTGTTCTCCTTTCCTTTGATGTACCTGATCTCGAAGTCAAACTCACTGATCGTGGCCAACCATCTAGCCTGTCGGGAATTCAAATTCGGTTGGTCAAACAAATACCTAAACCTAATGTGATCACTTATCAGCACAAACCTCATTCCAAGAAGATAGTGCCTCCACATATTCAATGAATTTATGATCGCTACTAACTCAATATCATGTGTTAAGTAGTTCTTCTCGTGCTCGTGCAACTTGCTCGTTTAGTTTCATGACTCATAGCATACCACCTATCCATCCTACATAAGGACTCCACCAATACCTCTCTTGCAAGCGTTTTTACATACTACAAACTCTTTATCAATATTTGCAATTTGTAACATTGGTGCATGTGTCAACAACTGCTTGAGCTGCTCAAAACTGGCCTCACACTCCTCTGTCCATTCAAACTTCTTACCTTTCCTCTACAATGATGTAATAGGATAAGAAATTTGCGAGAATTTCCGGATGAACCTCCTGTAATAACCTGCCAACCCCATGAAATATCTCATCTCATCCACATTTCTAGGAGCTACCCACTCCATGATGGCCCTTATCTTTTTTGGATCTACTGCAATGCCCTCCTTGGAAACAGCATGTCCCAAGTAGTGTACCTTAGTCTGAAAGAAACTACACTTGGTGAGCTTAGCATACAATTGATCCTCTCTCAACATTATTGCTAAATGCTCAGCATGATCTTCCTCATTTTTAGAATATATCAATATGTCATCAATGAAGATAATAACAAACATATCCAAATACGGATGCAACACATTATTAATTAAGCACATAAATTTAGTTGGATCTTTAGTCAAACCCAATGGAACTACAAAAAAATCGTAATTCCCATACCATGTCTAGAAAGTTGTCTTGGAAATGTCCTCCTCTTTGATGCATACCTAATGATATCCAAATCTCAAATCAATCTTCGAGAACACGGTTTCTCCCTTCAACTGATCGAACAAGTCATCAATCCTCGGCAAAGGATACATTTTCTTGATAGTCACTTTGTTCAACTACCTATAGTCAATGCATAATCTAAGAGTACCATCCTTCTTCTTCACAAACAATATGGGTGCGCCCCAAGGTGATACGCTTGGCCTAATGTATCCCTTGTCCACATTTCCTTCAACTGCAACTTCAACTCTACCAATTCAGGTGTACTCATCCTATAAGGTGCTTTTGATGATGGAGTTTCCCCTGGAACTAACTCAATAGAAAAATTTACTTCCCTATGAGGTGGAAACTCTGAAATATCCTCAAGAAATACATCCCAAAACTACTGTGACTAGAAATATGTATGGAAAATAACACACATCCTTTTTTGCGACTACTTTTTGCCTTCATAGTTGTCGCATCCTAACTGAGGTGGATTTCTTCTTTCCCTGCAAGATTATTGGTTCCCCATTGTCATCCACACACCCAATTTCTTTTTCATAGCAATATACCTTGGTTATATGAATATACAACAAATCCATTCCCAACAACATATTGTATGATCCCAACAGTAATACATTCAAATTTGTTACAATAGCCATAACATTCAAATCAAATGCACAAGCTCTTACCCAATGATGAACTTGCTTCTTTGTACTTGTAACCTACTGCACTAACCAAGATTATGAATGCAATTCCTTACTCAAACAACATTTATCCGCCAAGTCAGTACTAACATAGTTATAATTAGATCCAATGTTCATCAAAATAGAAATAACTTGATCACAAAGCTTACTGTCCATCTCAATGATATATGCCTGATGGTCTACCTGTTTTTTATCCAGTGCTGCATAAATACGAGGAACACTCTAACCAACATCCCCAACAGTCTGTGCCTTCTGTGCACTATATATCTCAGGCCTACCACCCTGATTATGTGGAAAAACTCTCTTAAGTTGCTTCTTACCACATGTCCAACACTCCAACCAAACATTACCTTTACCTCTTGATGGGACCCAGCCCACTTGGCACACACTTTGCACTTTTATGTGAGATTGGAAGGTTTACGTGGCGAACAATAATCTTTGTCCGCGGGGTTTCGTGAAGTTGGTAGCTGGAGAATTGAATGCGGGGAGTAAATTTCTGTACACTGCCTCAAAATGGTTCCCGTCCACCTTACGCGCCTTAACCCTAACTCTTCATGGCATTTTCTCGATTGTTCTTCGGTGGTTTTTGCTCTGAGGTATTCTTCTCCAGCCGAGGGTTTGTTGGTCTCTATGATATAATACTGTGTATGTTGCGCTGTGGGTATGTTCGGCTCCTGGTGCTATTTGAAAACTCAAATCCGCCTCTGGTCAATCTGTTTACACGTTTAATGGCAACGGTTTTTGGTTGTGAAGGCTACTCGACCTGGTTCCGTGGCTTGAATTCGGTAAGTGGTTTTGCTATTTCTCTTTCCCTTGCATGCATGGGTTCCTGAGTATATTGCTTGTCTCTGGTTATGGTTATTATATCTGCTATCTGTATATATATTGTGGTTCTTGGTCGGGTTCCTTGGTAACCGTTGATAGAAGTCACTGTATTTGCTGTGTTTCTTCTGGTTCCTTGTTGTCTCTGGTTCGAATCATGTTTGGGTATTGTTTGCTTGTGGTTATTCGGCTTTCTCACAGTGCGGCACTGTATTGGTTTGTAAGCACAGGACTTCTCGGGCACGCGTCTCCTATTTGGAAAAGGTAACTACTCTCGTCCCTGATTCAATATGTCTTACCCTCTCGTCCTGGAACTAACCCAACTCATTCCTTTGGTCGACAGTCTCTCGGTCTCCTCAGGTTGTCATACAATTGTGTTCGGCTGCGTTTTCCAGGTAAATTTCTTTGGACTTTTATCTTCCTATAGGTATTCACATTTCCCTTGAAATTTCTGCATACTGTCCGTTCTAATGCACATTAAATTGTGTCTTTGCAGGTCTCTATTGGTGACCTGGGTGGCGTGTCTTCCAGCGCTTAGTTTTTTCTGTCGTTCTCTTTTTGGGTAGGCCTAAAACCCCAATATTTGGCTGCAGTCTCAATGGTTATTAAAGACCCATCTTCTGGTCTAGGTCCTTGGTCACTATGTGCATTTATTCGACTGTATTTGTATTTTCGTTACTCCTGTATGAAATGTATAAGAGTTTGGAACCACTGGTTGGTTGTTCTTGATCAAACCCTGGTTCTGGGTTTTCTAATTCACAAGCTTTTCCGACTATAAGTCGTACTCTGCTCTGTTTATATATTGATGGACTTTGCCTTCCATAATGTTGTTTGGATCTACCAATAGTTACTGTAAATTCAGTCCTTCGATGATTTAAATGAAACTTTGAATATAAAAGAGAATGTATAGTTTCAGTTACCTCTGCACATTTGGGTTCTGGATTGTTGGTTGTCCTTTATGTCTTCGAACGCTAGAAAAAATTGTGAATGTTCATATGCAAATCCCCTGCCTTCGTTGTCTGAATGTTATATACTGGAACTCTTGTTCAACCGCGTGCGAGAATGAATCGATGACTGTTGGTTTTGTAACTGTGAATCACGGTGACTTCGTCTGCTTGCTTAATATTTGACTGCGACTCATGTTTGCATAGTTGCAATAACAAATTAATGAATATTATTTGTACAGTAATTTAACAGATAGTAAAGAATGTAAATGCACTTAAGCAATCACTTATACAGATTGTATAGATGGACAATGGCTTTCTGTTTGAATGCTCTGACTGTTTCTATTTCTTTTTCTTCTTAATTAACCCAACTCTGCTCAACTTAATTGAACCCCCTTCTGTTACATTTGATTTGTCTTTATAGTTCTCTGTTTTCAGTTGGTGTTTACAGTTAATCCAACTGATACAGAATATGGTTACAAAATTCCTATTTTTGTTAATAACTATATTCATTTGGTATTTCAAGACTTGTAGGAACAGTTGGCTCTTATTTCCCTAATTAAATGGACTATTCCCTAACTAACAATTGAGCTACAGTAATCCTAACTGAAAAATAAAAAGAGATTTCTAAATTCACTGACTTTGTAAAATAAACTAAAAGAAAAATTATTTCTGTAAGAATTTAACAGTCCAATCGATCACTAGCTTTTGAACCTGGTTGGAATTCTTTCTGCCCAATTACGGTGAGCTGGATGCTCCTGCATCAGGCTCCCGGGGTGAAAAGAGATCATGACTCCGGTTCATGAGCTCCTCTACCGATGTTCCTGCTCGTTCAATCTGCCTAGCGTCAAGCCATGAGCTGTCCTCAATCAGACGGTTCTTCCACTTGACCAGGTACTGAAAATAATTTTTCCGCCGAGTACGCCTAACTACCTGAGTTTCGAGGATGCCTTTGATCTCAAGAGGTTGGACATAAGGCATTTGTCTTTTCCAAGTTTCTTCGTCTTCCTGGGTGTTCTGTGTGGATTGTCCGGGTTCATCCTTCTTTTCCTCCAACAGATCGCCTGTATACTGAAACAGATCTGCCACATTGAAGATAGGTGATATGCCTACTCCAGGTGGTAGTTGTATTTCGTAGGCATTTGCTAAAAACTTTCGCAAGATCTTACAAGGCCCTATCTTCTTGTACTTCAGTTTATTGTACGTACCCTTAGGGAAGCGTTCCTTACGCAGGTGTACCAGAACTTCGTCCCCTACCTCAAAATGAACTTCTCTTCTTCTTAGATCTGCATGTTCCTTATATTTTGAGCTG
Organism: Pinus taeda; assembly: GCA_000404065.3. Taxonomy (NCBI): domain Eukaryota; kingdom Viridiplantae; phylum Streptophyta; class Pinopsida; order Pinales; family Pinaceae; genus Pinus; species Pinus taeda. The sequence goes on from APFE031451073.1 coordinate 45,980, forward strand.
TTGTTCTGTAATTTTGCTTTCACCTGCTCATGTAAATCCCCCATTGCATTAGCAAAATCTTCTCCATCCGCACTCCGTCGTTCCTGTAAACCAAGATCCCGAAGTTCATGCACTCCACGAGGGTGCATGCCATATAGGATCTGAAAGGGACTGAGACCCGTGCTACGATTTCACGAATCGTTGTAAGCAAACTCTGCTTGCGCTAGCACTCGGTCCCACATCCGAGAATTCTCCCCGACTAAGCTATGTAACGGATTTCCCAGACTTCTGTTCACAACCTCTGTCTGCCCGTCGGTTTGCGGGTGATAAGAAGAACTGTAGCTTAATTGGGTGTTCATTTTTTTCCATAAGGTACGCCAAAAATGTCCCGTGAACTTCACGTCTCTGTCTGATAGGATGGTTGTTGGTAACCCGTGTAGTCTGACAATCTCATTAAAAAACAAGTGGGCCACGTGAGTGGCGTCACTAGTTTTCCGACAGGGTACGAAATGTGCCATTTTTTAGAAACGATCCACCACTACCATCACTGAATCATAACCTTTCTGCGTTTTCGGCAGTCCCAAAACAAAATCTAAACTCACCGAATCCCAAGGTCTGCCTGGAACAGGTAATGGCGTATATAATCCTGTGTTTTGGCTATGTCCCTTCGCTAATTGACACACCTTACACTTAGTCACAAAACGTTGTACGTCTAGTCGCATTCTTGGCCAAAAATAGAAATGACTAAGTTGCTCCAAGGTCTTATCTATACCGAAGTGTCCAGCCAAACCCCCGCTGTGCTTTTCACGAATAATATTCTCCCTCATGGAACAGCTGGGAATACACAATTGTCCTCCCTTAAAGAGCAATTTTTCCTGTATATTATAATCTAAGCAAGGACTATTACTCCTTATCAAAGGGTTCTGGCACGCCTCATAGGCTTCTCTGAAATCTGTGTCTGTTCTGTAAAGATCTCGTAACTGTTCAAAACCCAAAACCTGTACAGTGCTTTCCTGCAAAAGTAGGGCTTTTCTACTTAATGCGTCGGCCACCTTATTTGCTTGTCCACTGATATGTTTCAGTACAAAATTAAAACTCTGTAAGTACTCCACCCATTTGGCATGTTTATGATTGAGTTTGTGTTGATGCATTACATATTGCAATGCAGAATTATCTGAAAACAGCACGAACTCGTTCCCTAACAAATAATGCCTCCAGTGTCTTAGAGCCTGTACCACTGCATAAAATTCTTTGTCATATGAGGAGTACTTCTGCCTACTCTCATTCAGTTTTTCGCTGAAAAATGCTACAGGTCTGTCCTTGTGACTAAGTACAGCCCCGATTGCTGTTCCACTAGCATCACAACGTACCTGAAATAATTTTTGAATATCTGGTAGCCTGAGAATCGGTCTTTCTGTTATCTTTTTTTTCAATAGCTGAAAACTTTTTTCTGCTGCTTCTGTCCATCGAAAAGGTTGGCTGGCCTTTTTGATGGTCTCCAACATAGGAGCACAAATTCCGCTGAAATTCTTAATAAACTTCCTATAGAAACTTGCCAATCCATGGAAACTATGTACCTCAAACAAATTTTTCGGTGACGGCCAATTTATTATTGCTGTTACCTTTTCCGAATCCATCTTCAATTCGTTTTCTGCTATCACAAATCCTAGATAAATTAACTCTCTTTGCAGAAATGTACATTTTTTCAAATTTATTAATAACTTGTTTTGTTGTAGCTTTTCCAACACTTTGCGCACATGCCAGAAGTGTTCTTCTTTCGTCTTGCTAAAAATAAGGATGTCGTCCAAATAAACAATTACAAATTTCCCAATATACTCCTTTAACATCTCATTCATGAGTCTCATGAATGTGTTGGGTGCATTGCTCAACCCGAACGGCATGACCAGCCATTCATATAATCCTTAACTTTTTTTAAAATCTGTCTTCCACTCGTCTCCCTCTCGTATCTGAATCTGGTGATATCCGCTTTTTAAGTCTATTTTAGAGAAATAAGCTGCCCCACTCAAACATTCCATCATATCATCCATACACGGTAATGGAAATCTGTACCGGATGGTGATTTTATTGATGGCCCTGGAATCGGTGCACATCCGCCACTCTCCTCCCTTTTTGGGGGCGAGAACTGTTGGTACAGCACATGGGCTTAAACTTTCTCTGATTAAACCTTTGTCCAATAGTTCCTTCACTTGTTTCCTGATTTCTTCATTATCCTTGGGGCTCATTCAATAGGCTGCCTTATTTGGTAAGCTGGCTCCAGGTATGAAGTCAATATGGTGACTGATACTCCGCTTGGGAGGTAACTTGTCTAGCAAGTCGTCCACTACTATATCTGTAAATTCTTCCAACATCTACTATATTTCTATAGGTAAATCTATTATTTCTGTATGCAAGAGGATTGTTCTTGTCTTCTTGACTACAACATAACTTATTTCACTGTTCTCAACCTGATTTAAAAACTGTTTTCCGCTCATTAGCAACGCCTTGGTTTCATTTACTTCAGCTGTTTCCTTGTCTTCTCTGATAGGCACAAGGGTATGCCTGACCCCATCTTTTTCGAACTTATAACAGTTCATCACTCCATCGTGTGTCACCTTTCTATCATATTGCAAAGTTCTGCCCAATAAGATATGAGATACGTCCATCGGCATAATGTCACAAATGATTTTATCCTTATATCGTCCTATTTGAAATTCAACTTCACTCTGTTCGTCCACCAGTAACTAGTGTCCCTTTTGTATCCATGAAACTCGATACGGACTGGGGTGTTTTAAACGCTTCAGTCCCAACTTCTCCACCATTTCTGTGGACACCAAATTGTCCGTACTTCCACTGTCGATTATCATCTTACAACACTTACCCTGCGATTTGCAAATTGTCCTTAACAGAGCTTTCCGCTGCATCTGTTCGACACTCTCATCAACTGGTTTCAGTAATACCTTATGCAGCATTAAAGCTTCTCCCGTTTCTGGGGCATTTTCTACCTCTTGAGGGGGTGTTGTTGCTTCCTCCAGTTGCGCCACATATGCACCTCGTTGTCCAGTTGAATCTATTTCTGGGCACTCAAACAAGCGGTGCCCCCACTTATGGCATCTATAGCATTGATAACCAGTTCCCCTTCCACGGCCATTTCCTCTGCCGCGTTGGAACGATATGCCACCTCTCGTTCCGTCTCCTTTTTCTACTGTTCCCGAAGTCCTTGAACTGCTGGCTTCCTCGCTGTTGTTGGCAGTCCGACCCCTGCCATAGGACTGGCCTCTTCCTCTGGTAGACCCTCATCCTCTCCGGGCATTCTGTCTTCGGTTAATTTTCTCCTCTGCTTTAATTGCGCTCTGGTATGCCTCCTTAGTATTATTTGGAGACAAAATGCTTATTTCATCCAAAATATCCATCCTCAGTCCGTTAACATATCTGTTTGTCCTTTCTGTCGTATCCTCTGTGTATCCGGCTCGCAAATTTACTTGATAAAATTCGTCTGTATACTCTTTCACAGTCAGTCCCCTCTGTCTCAAATTTTGTACCTGTCTATGTAACACGATTTGATAATCCCTTGGCAGAAATATGCCCTTCAATTTAGCTACCATCCTTGTCCAAGTTTTAACGGTGTTTTGTTCAACCTCTTTCTCTCATTCTAGACACTGTCCCACCACAGAGCTGCGTGTCCTTTCAGCTTTGTTGCTGCAAACTTGACCTTACAGTCTTCACTAACTTCCTCGCATTCAAAATACTTGTCCATCTCACTAATCCAATCTAACACAACATCAATAGACAAACTACCATCGTAAGTCGGGAGTTCTGGTTTTGGTCTGTTGTTTGACAATAAGACAGACTTCAGTAATTTCACTTCTGTTGATTCGCCTTCAGGCCCCTCTGCTGCCACTTCCACTTCTTCTTCACTCACATCACCCATTTCTGGATCTCTTCTCCTGCCTGCCTCTACTGCTTCCAACCGCGTAGTAAGAACTCTGAGTTCTTCTCGTAATGCCTCTTCTGCCATTCTACGAGCACCTCGGCCTCGTCCTCGTCTACCTACATCCATTTTTTTCCAAATCTCTTCAACTTAACCTTGCTCTAATACCACTCTGATGGGACCTAGCCCACTTGGCACACACTTTGCACTTTTATGTGAGATTGGAAGGTTTTTGTGGCGAACAAAAATCTTTGTCTGCGGGGTTTCGTGAAGTTGGTAGCTGGAGAATTGAATGCGGGGAGTAAATGTTTGTACGCTACCTCCAAATGGTTCCCGTCCACCTTACGCACCTTAACCCTAACTCTTCATGACATTTCCTCGATTGTTCTTCGGTGGTTTTTGCTCTGAGGTATTCTGCTCCAACCGAGGGTTTGTTGGTCTCTGTGATAGAATACTGTGTATGTTGCGCTGTGGGTATGTTCGGCTCCTGGTGCTATCTGAAAACTCGAATCCGCCTCTAGTCAATCTGTTTACACGTTTAATGGCAACGGTTTTTGGTTGTGAAGGCTACTCGGCCTGGTTCCGTGGCTTGACTTCGGTAAGTGGTTTTGCTATTTCTCTTTCCCTTGCATGTGTGGGTTCCTGAGTATATTGCTTGTCTCTGGTTATGGTTATTATATCTGCTATCTGTATATGTATTGTGGTTCTTGGTCGGGTTCCTTGGTAACCATCGATAGAAGTCACTGTATTTGCTATGTTTCTTCTGGTTCCTTGCTGTCTGTGGTTCGAATCCTGTTTGGGTATTGTTTGCTTGTGGTTATTCGGCTTTCTCACAGTGCGGCACTATATTGGTTTGTAAGCACAGAACTTCTCGGGCACGCGTCTCCTATTTGAAAAAGGTAACTACTCTCGTCCCTGCTTCAATATGTCTTTCCCTCTCGTCCTAGAACTAACCCAACTCGTTCCTTTGGTCGACAGTCTCTCGGTCTCCTCAGGTTGTCATACAATTGTGTTTGGCTGCGCTTTCCAGGTAAATTTCTTTGGATTTTTATCTTCCTACAGGTATTCACATTTCCCTTGAATTTTCTTCATACTGTCCATTCTAATGCACATGAAATTGTGTCTTTGCAGGTCTCTATTGGTGACCTGGGCGGCGTGTCTTCCAGCGCTTAGTTTGTTCTGTCGTTCTCTTTCTGGGTAGCCCTGAAACCCCAATATTTGGCTGCAGTCTCAATGGTTATTAAAGACCCATCTTCTGGTCTAGGTCCTTGGTCACTGTGTGCGTTTATTCGACTGTATTTGTATTTTCGTTACTCCTGTATGAAATGTATAAGAGTTTGGAACCACTGGTTGGTTGTTCTTGATCAAACCCTAGTTCTGGGTTTTCTAATTCACAAGCTTTTCCGACTATAAGTCGTACTCTGCTCTGTTTATATATTGATGGACTTTGCCTTCCATAATGTTGTTTGGCTCTACCAATAGTTACTTTAAATTCGGTCCTTCGATGATTTAAATGAAACTTTGAATATAAAAGAGAATGTATAGTTTTAGTTACCTCTGCGCATTTGGGTTTTGGATTGTTGGTTGTCCTTTATGTCTTCGAACGCTGGAAAAAATTGTGAATGTTCATATGCAAATCCCCTACCTTCGTTGTCTGAATGTTATATACTGGAACTCTTGTTCAACCGCGTGCGAGAATGAATCGATGACTGTTGGTTTTGTAACTGTGAATCACTGTGACTTCGTCTGCTTGCTTAATATTTGACTGTGACTCATGTTTACATAGTTGCAATAACAAATTAATGAATATTATTTGTACAGTAATTTAACAGATAGTAAAGAACGTAAATGCACTTAAGCAATCACTTATACATATGTTATAGATGGACAATGGCTTTCTGTTTGAATGCTCTGACTGTTTCTATTTCTTTTTCTTCTTAATTAACCCAACTCTGCTCAACTGAATTGAACCCCCTTCTGTTACATTTGATTTGTATTTATAGTTCTCTGTTTTCAGTTGGTGTTTATAGTTAATCCATTTGATACATAATATGGTTACAAAATTCCTACTTTTGTTAATAACTATATTCATTTGGTATTCCAAGACTTGTAGGAATAGTTGGCTCTTATTTCCCTAATTAAATGGACTATTCCCTAACTAAAAATTGAGCTACAGTAATCCTAACTGAAAAATAAAAAGAGATGTCTAAATTCACTGACTTTGTAAAATAAACTAAAAGAAAAATTATTTCCGTAAGAATTTAACAGTCCAATCGATCACTAGCTTTTGAACCTAGTTGGAATTCTTTCTGCCCAATTATGGTGAGCTGGATGCTCCTGCATCACCTCTATTTTTTTGTTGTGACCCATGTCCCTGTCTAGTTGTATTGAACCTCTTTTGTGGTGCACATTTTATTTCTCATCTGCATTCTAAGGCCTTTCTCTTTTCGGCTACCATTTACCTTTACCTTTGTCTTTCCCTTTCCATCCTTGCTGAGATTCATTCTTACGGTTTGTTTGTTCATAGAAATGCTTCAATTTCCCAATAAGTTTTTCAAGTGACCGAGGCTCATCATACTCAATATGATCTCTAAATTCTAATGGAAATACACTAAAAAATCACTAACCTTTAGCCTTCTCATCTTTAAGATATGGTACATACCTCAATAGCTCAAGGAACTTAGTCGTGTACCCTTCATTTGTCATTGATCCCATCTTTAGATCATAGAATTATTTGGCCTTACTATTGTAGTACCTTTCTGAAAAGTAATTTTTCCTTAAAAGCCTCTACAACTTGTGGCAAGTCAAGTCATCTATCCTGATGTCTCTAATCCACTTCACATCTTCCCACCAGATGTCTACTTTACCTCTAAGGCTGAAGATAGCTATTTTGGCCTTCATATTACATATGTACTCATACAACTTAAAGAACTTCTTCATCCTAATTATCCAAGCCTCTACATCTTCTGGCATCTTCACATATCCATCAAAATTTGGCGGCTTTTCTTTCTTAAACTCATATGGTAAGTATCCCCTATCACTCCTCCTGTAAGGATGATAATGATGATGATCATGATACCTATCAGAACCAGAAGTAGAATATACATGTATCCATCACCTCTCTTATCCGTAGTATCCAACAATCTGCCATCTCTAACCGTATCGTCTCTATCCGAACTGTAACCACCATGAGACCTACTACCATATGCCCCATTAGTCTTGTACTCTTGTCCATGGCTGATCCGAAGTGGCCCTTGTCACTGCAATTATGAAAAACTTTTAATAAGTATTGCATTAACCTCTATTTGTTTCTCTTGTGCCTGCATGATTATGTCATTTTCTGCCTTACAACTCCTTATTTCTTCCTTCAAGATTCTCAATGTGTTTGCTAAGTCAGAAGAGTTCCCAACACCATGCTTCTCATTTGATTCATAGGGAGAATCTTTGTAGTCTACCATATTGCTAGTCATTTTGATCTCTTTCCTGCAAGGCATACTATGTCAGCGAAACCAAATCACTAAAAACCAACATACCTTAGCATAATTCGGGGATGATATCTCATTTGCAAGATCAACCAATTAGCATAGTACATGTATAAACATAATTGTAACAGCATATATACATATAATACATAAGTGCATAACCATGTAACCATCAGTCTAGCTAGAGTCAAGTCATCAATGTATGACCTTATCAACTACATGTACCATGACCTCATGCGTGAAAACACAACCGTACCAACGTACACTAACAATATGTAAGCATAGACAACATGTAACCAATCATACACTAATGATGACATACTTCATAACAATAACATCCTAATCCACATGATGACATCACTACAATTATGACCGACACCATGCATATGCAACAAGCACATATACCACTTGGATTATTAAAATGCGTGCAACGACATGAATGCATGACAAACACACCGCCCATCCAGTTCGAGGGGTGAACCATGCTTTGATACCACTCTATAACACCCTCTTGCTAGATCTACCCAAGTAACCGACCAACTGGGGTAAACATGTGACGAGAGGCTACTATAATTAGATTCAACATCCTATGTGACCTTAAGCAAGTGGAATCGGCATAAACATAACATACGGACGTTCTACATCAGCTACAAGACTCCCCGGAACCATCCCAACTACTCAGGTAGCTAGCCCCTGGGTCCCACTGAGGTTTTAGACCATTTGACCTTTGGACGCTCCCATGATATGGACCTGACAACTTCCAGGAGGCTTTGGACGCTCTCATGCCAAGGCATATCAGTGTCTAGGGACTATTTTTTCCAGTGTTGTGCCAGTGTCCTTGGGATTTGAGCCTCTTTTTCATGCCCATAGCACAAGTTGCTACCTCGAATTGAATGACACCTTCAGAACAGAAAGATAACAGGGAAACAATGATGCAAATTTAAACACTTGAAAAATCCCTTAACCAAACCCCTACTAGCCTGCATTTCATCAAACATATCACAAATATGTAATCTATAGGTGTAAACAACGGATTTAAACATAGGGATCTCATACTTATCTGAGAATCAGTGTGAAGCATTGTTCCCTTATACCATTTGTTGCATTATCGTCTATTAGGTCATAGATACATTATTCATTCATTTACAAGTAAAAACATGATGAGATCCATACATAGCCACTGTCATAAAACATATACATAATCAGCATAATAGCAACAGAAATACCAAGGAAACCATAGCCATGTGATCCACATATAAAGTATAATACTCATAGAAATACAAGGAGAAATAACCTCATATTGATGATGCAAAATCCAAACCCGAAATTGGATTTTCACTTTCCACCCGATCATAGAATGGATGAGCCAAATCTCTCTTCATCCATTCACCCCCATGCCATTCTCCAAGCATGAATGTGGGATTCAAACCAAAAGAACCAACCATGGCATCACGAGGTTAAACCACCTCACCCTCATCAATAAAAACCAAGCTTTATTGTAGTCCATCCCGGATCACTAGGCCAACACAATAAACATGACTTACCATGATCTCCACCCAATCACTAGGCCAAAAAAGCATGGATGCCACTAGATCTCTACACCTACACCATGAGGAATTTTCTTGTCTCTTAGTCTCTCAGGGTTTACCTCAATCCACACCAGATCACTAGGCCCTAAACTGAGACCCACTCTCTAGGCTTTACCGCATATCCCAACCTAGGATTACTAGGCCCAACGGAGAGAAATCCACCTCTTGAATTTACTGTATATCCTACCATTCATTGGCAAGGATTCCTAGGCCCACTGAGGCAACACAATTTTGGCTTTACCGCAACCCATGGTCTATCTCAAGGGTTACTAGTCCAGTGGATTTACCGTGATCCACGGTCCGGTTGAGGGAACACCAAGCCATGTGCTCTATCATTCGGAGATCCACCTCACTCAGCGTTGAATCTATCCAACAATCCAATTAAACCAAAACATGAGAACCCCATCACACCATGGCTATCCGCAAATGGCAAGGTTAGGCTGAAAACATTGTCACACTTGACAAAACCCATGGATGCCAAATCTAGCAAGGAAAATACACATGCAAATCGATACCTGCAAAGAATACTGTTGTAGTTGCTTGATCCTGCTCTTCCTTGCTTTCTCCTTTCTTCCTTTCGCATTCTTTCTTTTCCTTTCTTGATCCAATGCTAAAACGCTCCAAGAAAACTTTAAGTGTCCAATAGTGAGAGAGAGAGAGAGATAATAATAAGAGAGCTTCCAAAAATTAACTAACAAAAGGTTACAAACTAAACCTCATAATCCTTTTTATTAATTAGGCCTCTATTTTCTTCATTTTCCATTATTTTCCTTCATTTTCCTCCTCACATGCAACCTGTGACCTTTCACCTTCATTTTCTCCTAATTTCCACTATTTTCATAAATAAATGTGCCAAAAATGTCATTTTTCATTTCCAAAGCCTTTTCCTTTGCCTTTGCTAATTTCCTTGTCCATAATAAACCAAATGAACACCCACGTTGGGATGTCTTGCCCAACATTCAACTTGGAATAAGTGTCCCATCAACCATGGTTATTATTTTTGCCTTTATTAACTTTTATTACATGGAATTTTCACTAGGGTTGTTATAGGTACATCATAGGTCTCGGGGGAAGTCATGGTTCACACACCCATGCACGAGCAAAGGATAATGACACTACATTGTAAATAGTACATTATACAAAAAATAATTATAAAATATCCCATTGCATAAAAATAAAAGTAAAATCATGTTTTTGCAATACATACTCTAAGAAGGTTCAAATGGTCATGTGATTTAAACCCTAACAAACGGTATTCCACAGTGAAGCAACGCCATAGTGAAGACCCAAATAAAGAAGGCACCCTCACACTCATTATAAATTCATTTTCCAAAGAAATATCATCTTTGTTTAAAATCCATTAGACATCTCCTTCTTTGGAAGACCAAGAAGGAACAATGTCCTCTCTAGTTTCTTTTCTTGGCCAATGTTTATTTTTAGTTTGTGAAGAAATAAGATCTCTCCTAACAGCCAATGTGTCACTTTCTTTTGATGATATCTATCTTCATAAAGAAGATGAGACATTTTTAAATATATGCATGGGATCTAGTAAGTGGGCAAACTCAAGATGCTCCCAATATGGGAGCTCATAAAAGACAAATGTATTTTTCATCCCAATGAGAAATTTCTCAACATAGGTGTCGAAGAATTTTGCATCATCAAACATAGGCCCCCAAATTGAATCGAACATAACTCCTTCTCCTTCTCTCTCTCATATGCTCTATGCCATTCAACTAGTGGCAATATTGCAGGCCTTTGAATTCTCTCTGGTTTACCACTGAAAGTGGATGTTTCTCTTCTGTAAGGGTGTTCTTCTGGGAGGAATACCCAAGAGCAGTTGTACACTGGATTTCATAGGTGTCGGAACACCTAGCCTTTAGAGAAGGTCCACAAAATTTACATCCATGAAACCCTTTTTTTACAAGACCTAAAAAATTATTGTATATTGCCTGGAAAATTAGCGACCATGAAGATCATAACAGTTTCAATGAACTAGATTAATATGTGAAACAATATTGTTATGTCTATAAACAAATCAATAAAAATGTAATTTACCAGAGAAAAATCCTAAGCCTGGATAATCATGTATGGTCTAAGCACATATGCCATACAATGTGAAACTCATCTCTGTTGCAATGGGTCTTAATACATCATACACATGTATCCCTTCCCATAATTCCTTCTATTCATCTACCAGTGGTTGTAAGTAGACATCCATCTTATTCACTTGTCTTCTACCAGGGACTATGAGAGCCAACATAAGATGTTCATTCTTCACGGACAACCATGGGAAGGCATTGTTATTGATCACTACTATAGGTCAAACAGAATAGTTAGTGCTTTGGAGGGAATATGGGTTGACGCAATCCATGGCTATGCTAATTCGTAGACTTTGTACTTCATCCTTGAAATTTTTAGGCCATGTATCCTTTATATACTTCATGGCTATTGAATCTATTTGGATTCGCATAACTCCTAACTCACTTCTGTGTGAGGCATGTCATCCCTGCAACATAGCTAATTCTTTTCAACAAAAGAGTCTTTGAATCCTTGGGGTTATGGGCATGTGCCTCAATATATTATGAGTGGGACCATGTGATTTACCCTTTTTTTTTACTTATGGTACCTTTCATGCCCACATTTTAGACATATCTCTTTGTCCACATATTCTTCTCTATAATATAGAATACAATCATTCAAACATGCATGATATGGTATGTACTCAACACCCAACATTTTCAACAACCACTTTGCCTCTTCACAACTACCCGACAAGTCATTATCACTCGAAAGAACCTTATCTTTGAATAACCTGTAGTTGGTGAGCAATTTAATTGTACAATGTCAATATTTAACGGTCGTTAAATCGACCATTTTTAATTCTTATTATGTGACAATATTTCTAAAAATATAAGGGGCTTGATTGATCATGCAAGTGAATTACCTCAATGTTACCGAGAAACATGCATTCAACATGCCAAATTTTGCTTTCAAGTTGCATAACAACATCATTTTCCTCGACTGAGTAGAATTTGACTTGCTGCCAGGTCCAAAGAGAGGGGTGGTGGAAGTAGATTTCAGGCTTTCAAATAAGATATCAGCGATATGAGCATCATCCCCTAACTCATCCTTCTAGAATGCATCTAACAACATTTCCTCCATGGAATTCATATCCCATAAGTAATCATCCATACCAGCCTCTATTTTATTGCCTCCATTGCCAACTTGTGATGAAGAACTACTATTTTTGTATTCATTCCTAATTGATGAATCTGGATGTAGTGGGAATTGAATAGGTGATTGATTCAACCATTATTTGTATGCTTCCTCTTTGAATATTTCTCCTAATGTGTCCTTCTCTCGAGTTGAAATTGTAGTGGGGTGCACCAGAAGATGGTAGGTGGGTCGCTCATCATCACTAGAATCCTAATTTCAAAAAATATCGAACGCCATTAGTACAATATAAATGATATTAGTAAGCATGTCAATGCAATTGGTTTGTTGAAATTACATTATACCAAACAATTATTACCATCATTGGTCCAAGATTGTGGCTGAAAGATGCCATGTTCCAATTGGTAAGGTGAAGAGGATGTCCATTTTTATCTAGCAACTACTTGCGATATGTTGCTCCTGATAAGAACTTTCAACGTTTTTGAAATGGAGGAATATTTTCTACATCTGAATCAGGATCGTGCATATTTGGATATATTTTTATTCAAATTGACATAGATTAAAAAAAATCAATTAGATAATCGAAATATAAATAAAATCTAAATTATCTGGAGATGGAAAGGGAGAACTCCGCTAAGGACTTTGATCAGGAATATGGAACGAGTTAGAATTTGAAGAATTGACCATTTGATATTATTGAGATTTGGTCCCTGCATTTGAGAAAAATCAGAAATTAAATTTTGTGTGCATATCTAAAATTAATTTCGATAACAATATAACCACAATCTGAATTTCAATATAATTTTCAAACCATTTTCCAATAAGAGCCGCCTTTAAGCGAAAAATGTATACTATGAACTATTGTAATTCATGTGGATGCATTTTAAAGGATAATTTGATATTAATATGTCATTTTATGTAAAAGTAAAATTTCAAATAACTTTTAAACCCTACCAGTGGCTTATAAGACCAAATCTCACCGATGCATTTAAATCATAATAGCATCAGGGTGTTCAAATAATACCCACAGTGGTTTTCGACATTCCAAAAAAATATAAAATATTTTATCATATCGGTGCTCTTATAAAAAAAACACACTGATGCATTTAAATAAAAAAACAACATGAGTATGCACTTGTTTCCGAGATTTAGAAAATAAAAATGAATTCAACCATCTCAATGCTCTTATAACAATTACCTCAGTGATGCATTTAAATACAAACCACATTGTTGCGTTAAAAAAATTAATCGCATCGTTTTGTGATTCAAAGAAAAAAATTATATATATATATATATATATACATATCATGTCGATGCATTGAAAAAATTTGGCGCCCTGACAATGTCAATGGACTTTTCTTATAAACGCATCGTTGCTCTTTGCCATCGAATGCACTGATTTTTGTTGGGCGCAACCCAACTTGGCCTAGATTTTCTCAAAGGCTCTGCATTTTGTGGAGCATGCAATAGAGCAGCAGAACGCGTAGTGGACCGCACAATGGAGCATGTGGAATATACCACACAGTGTAAGGGCTTTAGGGAGGGTTGAAGCCCCTCCTTCTTGTAAAAGCACACTATTTTTGTAAAGGATCAATGGGATTTTGGGCCATAGTTGCTTGTTTAGGGATTCCATGGTATTTGGACCATGGTATTATAATTATGTAACCCTCCGATGTAATAGTAATATATAGGGTGAAATAATAAGAAGACAATCATCTATCTTTGGATCTAGATCAGTCTTATGGTTGAATTGTTGTGATATGTAGTGTAGGAGCGAAGGAGAGGTTTTGCAGTTGAGCACGCAGAGGCTTGAGTCTACAACGAAGTGCGCAGACAACCTATAGCTTAGTGCACAGGCTAAGAACTGTTTATTGTATAATGATTTTTTATATTAAGCAACAGTTCTTATGGACGTAGCCCCACAATGGGGTGAACCATGGTAATTTGGTGTCTTCATGTGTCTATTTTCTTATTTTCTATTTTAGAGTTGTAGTTATTACAGTTGCATTTCATTTTAGAACAACGATGGTTTATGGTTTTATATGATATGCTTAAGTGATTAATGTAATGTGGCAAAGTGATTTATGAATGATAAGAATAAGAAAACATAATAATACCACATCTCCACATCCTTCAAGGCTACATAAACCTGGTTCCGCATCCTCCCATAGTCACTTTGAGTGAGACTGCAATATGCTTGCAGGTCATTGCCGAAAGGGCCAATGATTGAGGGTTTTGTTGGTGCACAGTATAGATCAAACCTGCGCCAACCCAAACCAAGCCAAAAAACGGTTTCGTTGTTGGGATTGGGATCTGTTTGAAGGATATGTGGATGTGGCACCCATCGAAGAAAGAAATTCAAGACTAGATCCAGCTAAAAGAGCAAGAATTTGCAAATCAAGAAAACATAAACCCTCGTCTAACAGCTGAAGCTTGGTTACAGAAGTATATTTTTACATACCAATACGAAATTTTCTTCACTTAATTTCCTGTCGAGTTGTATGAGTGGATATCGAGGTTGACCAAAAGAAAGGATTGTTTTAAAGGTGAAGAACCTACGATGTGGACTCCTGAACTAATATAGCGACTCAAGATCACTAACAATAGGATTTCAAGGGTTGTCAATTTCTGGACTGATAGAATTTTGGGAGGATTCATTATTGAGTTCACAGTAGACTCGACTGTGTCCTACAATGAAGTGGAATGACGATTCTTCAAGGGACCATGAGGTAATTATTTGAAATCTTAGTTTGTAGGTTTCTGTGGAGTGGTTTTTGAGAAATTGAATTCAGATAATCCACAGTGTTCTTCATTGTTTTTGTCGACGTTTCGAGCCTATACCAAGACTCATCATCAAGTCCTGATGATGAGTCTTGGTATAGGCTCGAAACGTCGACAAAAACAATGAAGAACACTATTTGAAATCTCTGAAACTTTGGATTAAGATGCTTTTGTGTGAAAAGGGAGTTTTACAGATGCAATCAGATTGTTAGTTTACTTATGTTTGGAAGAAGAGGTAATAAATATGAGCAAGAGATTGGAACAAAGAAAAGTGGAAATAGATATAGAGTAGATACCAAAAAGATATCTTGTGGAAAAGATCTAAAGACTTTCGTAAAGACTAATTATAGCCCTCTTTTGAGTGAACCTGAAAGTGAAGAAAGCCTCCCTGATAACCCTCAGGTAACTCCGCAATATTCACCCGTCTAGCCTAAGAGTTCGTCGAATCCATAATCCAGTAATAGCCAAGGTATTTTTGGTTTTCCCCCTCCCCCCTTGCCTCCCTCTACCCCTCCTACCCCCATCCCTCCCCTTACTCCTCCCCCTCCAAGAAGAAGTATGGTTGATGATATTAAGCTACTTGTTTTCAAAGGAACTGGATTGGAGGATCTTGAACAGTTTTGGTTTTTATGTGAAGCAGTATGGACAGCGAAGTAGATCAATGATGAGAATATAAAGAAAGCGCAACTCGTTACAACATTTCAAAATAGAGCATTGACATGGTATACGAATTATTCAAATAATCAGAACATAATGCTTGCAGATAGTAAAACAACACTGATAAGAGAGTTTAAGAAGCCGAAGTCTGAGTCATAGTGCATCACCGAGCTAAAACAGATCAAACAGAAACCTATTGAGATTGTTTAGGAGTTTGATCATAGATTTAAGGTGTTATTGGATCAAGTCAGCTTATACATAGCTCCATAGTAACATCAAGAATGGTTTATAGTTGCGATGCTACCGCATATCATATTATCATTAACGCAACAAAAGATAGAAATTCAAACCGGAGCTCTATAGATTGCAATGAAATTTGAAGCTTCACCTATAGGAGATACTAATGTAGGCATGCAACAGATTCAAAGTTAGTTGGCACAATTAACCCTACAGTTACAAGACATCAAGAAAAGAAAAGAAGTTAGAGAAGAAGTATGGTGTACAAAATGTAGATCAGAGGGCCATTCTAAAGAACAGTGCTCTATCTTTAGGAATTACATGGTTGGTGGAGCACCGAATCCTTTAAATGCAGTATCCAGCCTATGGTACGAAATATGTAAGACTAGAGGTGAACATCATTCAGAAGATTGTTACATGTTACAGAAATATATACAGACTCTGAGGAATATATATTGCAAATTTTGTAAATCAGTAGAACATGATGAGAATAATTGTCGAGCTTACGAACTAATGATGGAGCGTGGTGTTGAAACTTATAGAATTGAAGCAGAAGAGCATGGGCAAGAGGACAATGGACAATGTGATGGTTGAGGAGGTTACCAAGGAAGAGTTCGAGGTGGTGGAGCTAGTCGAAGACGTAGACAAATCATTTGATATAATTGCATCCAGCCAGGTAATTTTGCGAGAGATTATCAAAATCCCATAATGACATGTAAGTACTATAAATCCTTTGACCATGTAATTGAAGAATGTCCTATACTTATGGTGGATATGCAAGAGAAAAGGAATCATCAACTGACACAGAATATTGAAACGATGATTGATCAAAGGAGAACCAACGAACCTCGAATTAGTATTATCAGTAGAAGTGGAGTTGTGATTGATAGTGATAAAGTGAATGAAAAGAAAGAACCTGAAAGTGCATGGGTCAGAAAGACTGTTGAGAAAGTTCTTGTTTTCAATGTTCATAAAGGGAACGAAGTATTTATGCAAGCAAAGAAAAGTTCTATGGATGTTGGAGCTTCGACCTCTAGTGCATAGCCAAAGCCCGATCAGAAGAGTAACTACAACATATCATCAGCTTCGATACAGAACTGAGCTCTGACGCAGGATCAAACTCTAACACAGTAACTAGATTCAACAAATCAAGTAGGTATTTTAAAAACTTTTATGCGGACTTGTATGAAATTGTTAAGAGATCAAAAGGTCATAGAAGGGCTTCAGGAGTTGATAAATTCTTGTGCATCCAAAGAAACACTACGAAGTGAGATGTGCGCAATCAATAATTTGCATCTACAAAAAATAACCGGAATAGAGATGAGGCTTAATGCACAAATAGGAGCATATGAGATGGATCGAGTTATTCTGGATCTGGGATCTGATGCTAATGTCTTGATGAAGCAGACATGGGAATTAATGGGTAAGCTGAAGCTATAATGGTCACATATTTAGTTAGGGATGGAAAATCAACAAAATATCTTCCCTCTAAGAAAACTTCCAGGTGTCATAGTGGATACTGAAGGAGTTTACTCCACTACTAATTTTGAAGTAATAGAGATCGTTGATGACAATATCCATTATCCTGCATTGCTTGGAATTGGCTAGGAATTTGAAAATATGGCCATAATTAATCTAAAGAAGAGACAGTTGATATTTGAAGAAAACAATATGAGAATAATTGTTCCCTTGGAATCATTAGAAGGAGTAAGATATATAGAACCAGTCAAAGAAGAATATTTCGCAGCTGACATAGATAATATCTATCAAATGATACTGAAGAACATGATTATGTTAACCCTACTGTAGAGGGCAAGTTGAGTTGGGAGCGTGATAGCTCTTGTACCTCAGACTTATAAGAAGAATTGGAAATTTGGCAAAATAGGTTGCATGAAGTATCCACAAGGCGTTGTGCAAGAATTACTAAATCAATTCATTGTATGATATGTGAGGTATGTAACCTCCTTTTTATGATGGCTTAGTGATGTAAATACTTTTCTTAATGGTGATGTAAATACTTTTCTTAATGATTATGAAGAACAAGTTCCAAAAAATAAAAGGTTTCCAACCTTGGATATAGCCCTAAAAGCCACCCCTACTAGATAGTGGAATGCACACAAGAAGAATATAGGAGGCTATCAGGAATGTCAAAGACTAATGTGGATAAGGTTTGGATAGATAGATACAGAAATATAGATAATATATGATGGTGAAACTAATCCTAGGAAGCATATCCAACTATGCACTACAACATGAAAGGAGATTCCATAGCAAGAATGGGTACATGAATTGATTCATTAATTAGAGACAATCCCTAAGAACAAGTACCTAGAAACAAAGCTTCGACATGGTACAGTAAACTAGGAAAACATGGTTGATGGCTTCATATTAACATTCAGTTTTGAGGATGATTGTCCATACATAGATTTAGCCCTTTAGACAATCAAGAAGAATATTTTTGAGAATGTATCCCTACTAACATGGCAGCAACCTGATTGGGTTGTGCAGATAGAAAATGCACTAGAGTGTTATAACCTTACTACATATGAAGAAGAATATCCTCGCAACATCGACATAGTAGAGTCAAAAGGATATCGCGAAGTAATTGGACCTGAGCCAGATATACCAGATACAACGAAGCCACTGAAGACCAAGAAGGTGAACATAGGATTAGAGAAGGAACCCAAATTTGCAACAATAAGAGACTACTAGATGAAGAGATAGTCAGCAAAGTTACAGAGTTACTTCATGAATATCAAGAATTGTTTTCCACCAAGTTTTCAAAGATGAAGAGTATAATAGGAGATCTAGGAGTCATGAAGATTCCCCTTAATCCTAATGTGAAGCTAGTCAAACAAAGAACTTACAGGCTGAACACGAAGTATAAGGAGAAAGGGAAAGTAGAGCTTGATAAGATGATAGTAGCAGGAGTTATTGAACCAGTAGAAGAATCATAATGGGTGAGTCCTATTGTGGTGCAAGAGAAGAAAACTCAAGGACAAATTAGGACCTGTTTTGATCTAAGAAAGTCGAATGATGCATGTTTACATGATCCATTCCCTACCCCTTTCACAGATGAAGTGCTAGACAATGTAGGAGGACAAGAAGTTTACTCATTTACAGATCGATTCTCAAGTTATCATCAGATTAGGATTGCACCTGGAGATCAACATAAGACCACATTTGCTACAGAATGGGACTCATATCAATACACAATAATTCCTTTTCGATAAAAAAATTCCCCTCTTATATTTTCTAGGGTGGTGGTCATAGCTTTTAAGGAATATATCCACAAGTTTTTAGAGGTATATTTTGATGATTGGACAGTATTTCGATTATTGAGCAAACATGTTGGAAGTCTAGGACTTATGCTCGACACATGTAGATAATATTTCATCTCTTTAAACCTTAAGAAGTGTATTTTTTGTGTGCCTTTTGGCATATTGTTGGGACATAATGTTTGTAAGCAAGACTATGGTGGACCTTGCTAAGATTGTTATCATTGTGAACTTGCCTCCACCTAAGACAGTAAGACAGCTTCGCACTACATTGGGACATATTGGGTATTACAGGAAGTTAATCAAGGGGTATGCTCAGATCACTACGCCTATGGAGAAGTTGTTGAAGAAGGATGTAACTTTTTGGTGGAACGAATAATGTCATAAGAGCCTCGATATATTGAAAGGAAAAATGGTAGTTGCACCTATACTAGTGTTCCCTGATTGGAATAAGGAATTCTATGTCCATGTGGATGCCTCTTGTATAGCTTTGGGAGAGGTACTGGCACAACCTAGTGCAGGAGAGATTGATCATTATATAGCTTTTGCAAGTAGAAAGTTATCTAAAGCAAAAACTATTACACCACTACATAAAGGGAAGCACTGGCCATGATATATGCTTTGCAAAAGTTTAGACAATATTTGTTGGGGTCACACTTTAAAATGTTTAAAAATAATTATGTACTAAAGTATTTGGTTAATAAGCATGTCTTAGGAGGAAATATTTGTAGATGATTACTGTTATTCCAGGAATATGACTTTGAGATCATTGTTAAACCAGGAAAATTGAATGCAGAACCTGACCATTTGTCAATATTGGAAATAGGGAAAGAACCAACCAGCATAGAGGATAACCTCCCTGATGCGCAATTATTTGCAACTAGAGTTGCAGATGACCATTTTGGAGATATAATTTAATTTTTGACCACATGAATGGCTCCTTCAGAGTGTACTATGCAACAAAAGAAAGAATTAGTGGCTAAGGCAGCTGACTTTTCATTAATAGCAGGACCATTATATAAGATGGAACTAAATGAGATACTACGCAGATATGTTCCTAAACATGAAAGATAGATGATTCCAGTAGAGGCTCAAGGGGGCGCAGCTGGTGGACACTATCCACGAAAAGCTATTGCGCAGAATATTTTGAGAGAAGGATTGTGGTGGGCTAACTACACAAAGATGAAAAGGAGTATTGTCGAGCATGTGATGTGTGTCAAAGAATAAGGAATCCTTTAAGAAGAGATGAGATGCCATTGGTACCACAATTTACATTACAGACCTTTGATAAGTGGGCCATTGATTTTATTGGACCCATCAACCCACATGGAAAAAGGGCTAATGCAAGGTACATAATTACACTACTCGATTACTTGAAAATATGGGCTTAAGCACAACCAGCAAGGGACCACAGAGTAAACAGAGCTGCAAAGTTTATTTTTGAGTACATATTGTCTAGATTTGGATGTCCGGAGACTTTGATGAGTGACCAAGGTTCACACTTTCTAAATAAGACTATTGAAGCATTCACTGAGGAGTTCCAAGTTTATCATAAGAGTACGCCTTATCACCCTCAAGACAATGGAACAGTAGAAGCATTTAATAAGATTTTGGAGAATGCACTTACTAAGGTATGCAATGTGAATAGAGATGATTGGAACCTTAGAATTCTAGCAATTTTATTGGCTTATAGGACCACATGTAAAAAGTTGACAGGTCATACACCATTTAGGTTAGTTTATGGGCAAGAAGTTGTGATGCCCATGGAGTGAATTGTGCCTAGCTTGAGGATTACATCTTTTACATACATGGCACACCCTGATATAATGAAGGAAAGAATGGCGCAGTTGCTTTCTTCGAAGGAAAACATATTTATATCAAGATTCCATTAGTAGGTATAGAAAGCAAGAGAAAAGGCCTTGCATGACACACATATTAAGCAAAAGAAGTTCTAGGTAGGAGACCTAGTAAGTTTGTAAAATTTCCAGGAAAATTCAAGATGCATTGGTTGAGCCCATATATTATCAAGCATATTATTGATGGAGGTGCAGTTCAAATAGCAAATTTAAATGGAGAATTGATTCAAGGAAGATTAAATGGCAGCAACTTGAAGTTGTACAGGGACAACCCTACCACTACATCTTCGCTCTGAAGAAGAAAGGGGAAAATCCTTACTGCCACCTGAAGTTGAAATTGGGCACTGGACTATAAACTACGCTGCAGAGAGCTTCGACGTAGGAGGTTACTTCACTATAGTCTATATTATGTTGATGTTCATAGGAGCTGTGACGTAAGAGGAGTGGTTTGCTACACTCTAGGATGTGTCGAAGTTTGCCTGAAAAAAATATGACTGTTAAAAGGGAAAGTTAATGTTAAAACACATGGAAAGTTGCATTTATGAGGATAGATTGAGAAGATCGAGGGACATATATGAAATTAATGAGCATAATATGAACACAATCTGAGCTAATGATGGGGTCAGAAATTCATATTTGTTATGAAAAGTCATGTCCCGCCCAGATTTGGCATTTTTCTAAATTGAGAATTTGAATATTGCCATTGCCAAGAAGTTTCAGAAATTTTCGCATGAATGTCTTGTCGACTGAAGAATTTATTTGTATATTTAACGAAGAGGGATTAGCCAGAGTCATGGAAGCAAGATCTAAAGCAACATCAGCTAACATGCCTACAACAACATCACGCACGACGACATCATCATGAACACAGTGGAGATCCCTGAGAAAGAAACTGACCAAGGAAGAAAGAACGAAGAAGAAACTGGATAAGAAACCTATTGAGTAGCCCGGACATGTGAGAGATAGTGAGGAAGAAGTAGAGAAAGTGGAAATGGAATCAGATGGTGTAATGTTTCCATCACCTCTACCACAATATATTCCACCAAGAAAACCGGATGCAAAACCAGTCAAATAGTCGAAGGATGTGAAGTATGGCACCTTCACACCTCTATTGCCGAAGTCAGTGCCATTTGCTGATGTTCGCGGACTACGATTTTAATGAAAGGAAGAAATATCCACATTTCACACTAGACAGATACTTGAAACATGCGCACTACCCTAAGAGTGGTGTGATGAGGTTAGAACTGTAGCAATGGGCAGTTGGATTGGTGCAATCAGGATTACTAAACATGTTGAATGTGTTGCACTTTAACAGAAGTCCTGGGAGCACAACCTGTGTGAGAGAACTACTTGTGTTGGTGCATGATGGATACCCATGGATGGGAAGAGGATCCCTATATACCAAATGCTCATATGAAAAATCACAAGATTTTCGTATCAAGGGTGGAACCTCACAAAATAATTTGTTACGAAAGATTAGGACTAAGAAATAGTCAAGAACATGAAGAAGAAGTTTGGACTGACAAAACGGAAGCTAGGTTATGATATCAATTAGATCAATGAGCATGGAGTTCACTTCGCAGCACATATATTGGTTGGGAAGATCATGAGGAAGTGTCAAGCTAATGAAGCCCCAACATCGGTGGTTTCATTAGCTATGTAGTGCGCTAATGGGATTCAGTACAACAAAATCTTGACCAGGCGATCCAGGAGAGGGATCAGGCAATACAACAAAAGCTAAAGGAAGTAGTTGAAGCAACATGCCAAGAAGTTTTGTACCTTGATGTCCGAGAAGAGGAACCAGTGGAGGACAAGGTCGCGAAGCTCGGCCTTGCACTGAAAGGATATAAGGATAAAATTGTCGAAGTACAATTTTCATATGAAATGAAGATCAGTTAGTTGTAGTTGAATCTACAACCAACCACACCACAGGAAGTACGAGAGCAAAAGGAGACCGACTTGAGGCTGCAATGGTCGACATCTCCGCAACAGTGGTAGATTCTGGGAAGCTACTAGATGAGAGCTTACAGATTTTGAATTCGTTGTAGGAAGATTGAAATGTGCAGAAACTACAAGAATACATTCAATAGAAGCAACAACAGCTAGAAGAGATTCGAGAAACTGCGAAGACCTTACCAATCTCACAGAATCTTGCAAAGATTAATGTGGCAAATTCCCTCTAGAAGAAAATAGAGGAGCTAAGGTAGGAAGAGCAGGGTTTGACAGAGAGAACTCAACCATGGCATGATCTTTAGATCCTACCAGAAGAGGAGCTTTTAGCTCCAAAGGAAGAGCCTCGGGAAGTTGTGGAGCAACCACAAATTGATGAGCAGAGATTCAAGACATCTACTCAAGAAAAACCATCCAAACAAGGAATATAAAGGACTAGGGAATTTGATAGACTTGTGCAAGATGCGAGGGAGAATGTGAGAGCTCCTTCAAATTTGCACAGGCAGAGAATGTCACTTGATTGGCACACTGGGTACATGGTTCTAATGACTAAACTTGTAGAGACTACACCATCCTCTTTCGAGGAAGAAGTAAAGAAACCAGTATGGGTTTATGCAATGGTGGAAGAGTATGAATCCATTGTAAAGAAAAATGTTTGTGAAGTGGTCCCAAGACTGGCAGATAAATCAATTGTGGGTTCGAGATGGATCTTCAAGGTTAAGCAGGCAGCATACAAAAGCATAGAGAAATATAAGGCTAGATTTGTGACCAAGGGATACTCTAGAGTTGAGGGAATTAACTATGAGGAGACCTTTGCTCCCATAGCGAGGCACTCATCCATTAGACCAATTCTTGCTCTGACTACGCAGATGGGGTGGAAGATCCACCAAATGGATGTAAAAACATCATTTCTCAATGAGGTTATT
Source organism: Pinus taeda (assembly GCA_000404065.3). Lineage (NCBI taxonomy): Eukaryota > Viridiplantae > Streptophyta > Pinopsida > Pinales > Pinaceae > Pinus > Pinus taeda. Next base: position 69,817 of record APFE031451073.1, read on the forward strand.
GAGTAGGAGGTGTACATCGAGAAACTAGAATATTTTGAGACATTTGATCGGGAGTACCATGTGTGCAGAATCAAGCGAGTGTTGTACAGTCTCAAACAAGCACCCCATGCTTGGTACACCAGGATTGATAGCTATCTCATTGGTTTGGGCTTCACCAAAAGTGAAGCGAATGCAAACCTCTATGATATCTTGGTGGAAGGTAAATTGCTTATTATTTTCTTGTATGTCGATGGCTTGACTTTAACTAGTAATGAGCAGCTAATTAGATCTTGCAAGGAGGACCTTATAAGGGAATTCAAAATGAAGGACATGGGTCTCATGCTCTACTTCTTCGGGTTGGAATTATGGCAAGGCGATGGGGAACTATTTGTGTCTCAAGGAAAGTACGTAAATGAGATACTACAAATATTCCACATGGAGAGTTATAAACCCATGGATACACCTCTAGCAACCAACTAGAGGAAGAAGGATGCCACTTCAAGTGAAGAAGTGGATGCTACCAATTATCAGCATCTAGTGGGTTCACCAAAGTATCTTGTGAATACACAGCCATATACGTGTTATGTAGTCAACCAGCTAAGCCAAGCTATGGTTAGGCCAACCAAATTTTTTTGGAAGGCAGCTAAGCATGTTTTATGGTACCTAAGAGGCACTACCCAGTTTGGACTATGTTATGATGGACAGAGGGAGTGAAGATGTGTGGCTTCACAGATGCAGATTCGGTGGGGAGTCCATCAGATCGAAAGAGTACATCGGGTGGAATTTTCAGTGTTGGGTCTACAGTTGTCTCTTGGTATAGCATGAAGTAAATATTTGTGGCGCTCAACTCGGCAGAAGCAGAATACATGGTTGTAAGTCAAGCAGCATGTGAGGCAATATCGATGAGAAATAGACTTGTGGGACTATTTAGTGAGATAATGGATCCAACTGTCATTTATTATGACAATCTGAGTTGCATCAAGCTCTTTGAAAATATGGTATATCATGATCAATCCAAGCATATAGATATATGGTATCACCACTTATAGGATTGTGTGCAGAGGTGGATAATGTTGCTAATATACATTCTGAGAGAGGAACAAGAAGCTAACATTTTGACAAAGGATTTTTCAAGAGGGAAGTTTGAGTTCCATAGGTGCAGGATAGGGGTGGTTGATAATCCCTTTCTTGCTGAGACAAAGTGTTGAAAAATGCAGCAAGAAAGTCCCAATTGGACTTTACCTTGGTGAAATTGAGAAATTTTGAATTTCCACATAAGAAGACAACTTGGACGCAGTTAACTTATGTGGCATGGCTCTTGTACCTTATTTATCTTAGTAAATTTGAGTTGGAGGATTTATATTTCAGTTAAGCATTTCTTACTACTAATTTGTAGCAATCAAGGTCAATTATTTCAAGTTGTTTTCAGTTAAACTAGTTCTAACTGTTGGAGGAACTAGTGGAAGGTCAGTTATGCAGTGGGACTTCAGTCTAACTCAATGATCATCCAGTTAATTGATCTATCAACCCAAATTTCGACGGTGTTGAAATCACCAACATTCAAGGGAACTCCTTAGTATAAAGTCTGAATTAGACCTCATACCATTTGGTGTAGGAGTCCCATCCAGTAAAAAGCTTCAGTTTCCAAATCCTTAAATATTTTCCTTGGCTCTAGTTGTCATCATGAGAGAGGGATGTAATGATATCTTAGAAAATAAAGGGGGTGTGCCTAGTGAGTGTTTAGTTGCAACTATGTAAAGGTTCTTCTACTGCAAAGGGGGGAGAAAAGTGAGCCTAAAAGTGATAGGTAATCGTACCACCCAAGAAGAGACACGCATGAACCAGAAGGATACATCTAACATCGAGTGGAATAGTCCATAGAGGATGTGATGGTCGTTACAACCAATAAATGAAGAAGGATCTTTCTAGTATTCCACGAAATATTCCACAAGGATGGGAAAATAACAACAACCATTACAACACATTCTCAATAAGATAAGAACTAAAATAACCAAAATAGTTCAACTATCTTAGCACATGTGAAAGCAAACATGAAATAAAAACATATGTAGAATAGTCTTACAAACATTCATAGTCCATGCATAAAGAATATGTTGGCCTTGAAGACTTATGTTATTATGTAAAAGTTCAAAGACACATGTTTAAAACGTACATCACTAGCCCCAATAGTGGGACATTGGAGCCACTCCTTGCTCATCAAAGAACTAGTTGATCTCTCTTATGCCTTGCGGGAGGAGCCAAAGTGAAAAATTCATTTGCTTATATAATGAGAGAGTATATATAACCAAGGGTGACTCTTTGACTACCCTCATGATTGTTTGACTTCCTATGACTTTTCAACATACATGACTCTTTACATCCCATTTGTGTCCTTTGGACTTCCACTTTACAATACATTTGAATACAATATACATGGTCCACCAAGTGATGTAGAATATGACCACTCATGAGATGACATGACATGACATGACACTACTAACATGGATTTCTTGATGTTGTGGCAATGTCAATTCATTGTTGCTTCTAAGTGTTGGATGTCTTCTTGGATATGCTTTCTCTTCACCTCCGCATCGCTTGGTGATACAAAATATTGAATGATCTTTAGTCTTGGATGGTAGGTGCAAACTTGTGTCCCTTTTCTTTCTCTTAATTGATCAACTTGTGAGTTCAAATACAAGAGATTATTTAGGCATGCTTCCCTCCTTCTTATCCTTCTTCATCATCTCGCCATGACATGAAAGTGTACTTGTTCTTACAATTCACTCATGACGGGACGACATCAATCTGAAAACCCCCTAGATGATGCATTCTTATCCATCAATTGGGCCTGCGACAAGTGGAAAACTGGAAAGAGGGGCTCAATGACTACGCATTGCACAGTTTTAACAATCAGGGGGAGAGCTTGGGCTCTAAGAATATGCAATGTGCAGCTCAAAGAGGCTTGAAGGATAGAACTACGCAATTTCTGGCAATAATGCGGTCCATCTGAGGGAAAGGACATTACGTAAGCCAACTGTGAAGTTTTGGATGTCAAAAGAGGTTGGTATTTTTTGCATTGTGCAATTCCAGTAGCCGAGGGAAAAGCTTGATTGTTGAAGATGTGAAGTGCATAGTTCAAGGTAGGCTGGGAGACATGACTGTGAAATTTTTGGGGTCAAGATCGGGAGCTGGGCATAGGAATTGCATAGAGAAACATCCCTAGGGGATAGGGACTACGCATTGCGTGATTCCAAGCATCAAGGTCACAACTTAGAGGGCTAAGACTGCACAATGTGCATTTCAGTTGGGGCTAGGTGAAGCTAAATTTCTTGGTTGAGAATATTCTCCAAAAATGGATAAGTGTAGGATGGGTGATGAACTGTGATGAATCTTGACTGTGATCACACACTTAGCATACTTTGATGACATGACAACATAGATCATCTGAACACATGAACAAATCATTGCCCTCCATGTGACTGCCTCACAACAAGATACTGTTAGCGCTCAAATCTACCTTAGGCTGAAATAAGGTAAAACTCAAGGCTACATCAAACCACGCTCAGCCTCGTAGCTAGCCCTACGAGGACAGGAGAGGGCTCTCTCCGAGTCAATCTCGGCAAAAGGTAATTAATGAGGCTCGAGATGACTAAATTGATAATTAATTTTAGGCTAGGTATGAAGTACAAAGAGTTTGAAATTGATTTTTTAGATTTTAGTTGAATTCAAGGGAAAGGCAATTTTGGGTGCGGGGATGAGGCACAGTTTTTGCAGAGGTCCACTTGGGGCAAGGTAGGCGATTGCCTTGATGCTTTTAAAGAGAATGAATGGCTAGATCTGACTGGTGAGAATTTAAGGAGAGCAAGAAACTTTCAAGGGTTCTCCATAAACAGATGAAAACATGGAAAATCAAACAAACTTAAAGGCAGAGCATAGCAAATTATGGATTCTACCTTAAAACTTCATTTGTTCAATTGCAGAAGATGAAAGAAGGAAAATGATACACATAACAACTTACAATTACTGAAAGAAAGCACACCATCAAAACATAAAGCCACATGGATCCCAAACAGTGCTGCAAAACCCTGGTCTTTCCTTTGCCAAAAATGCAGATAAAATATGTACAATAGAGTGTCAAGCTTTTCCCAAGAGTCCAACCTCTCCAACCCCTCAAAATGATTGAGAAATTACATAATATAGGCAAGCCAACCCATTCCCTTGCCTCTAGGGTTCGAGCTCATCATCCTAGGATCTGTTTCAACCAACTCTAAACAAAGCACTACAATCTAGGCAGTCAAAACAACTTGCCTCTATAAGGTAGGAAACCAATTCATTCATTAAATTTTCACTCTTTGGTGAATGAATCTTCTAGAACAAGTAACTAAGTGTGAAAATTACATCATGTTCAATCAATTACATCAAGAGAAGTAAAAAATTACATCACAAATCAAAACTAGTCAAACTGGCCGAATTTCTGAGCTGAAAGATGAAAAATTGGCCAAAAATCTCTATGCGTCCCGCGCCTGAGGTCTATGCGCCACGCGCCTTTTAGCCTACTTTTGGGGAAATTGCAGGAGTCTAAATTGAGCTTAGATTGGCTTGTTGGAAAGCCCTGCATGTCTACTTTCCAACCCAATTGGAATTTTCTAATTCGGTGTCCCTTTGCCCCTCCAAAAGTGCATTCTCCCAAGACTGCTTCCTGTGTGTCCAAAAAGGGGCAGTGAGGTCATTTTTTGCATGTTTTTTGACCTTTTGGGGACCCAAAACTTGCCCAAATTTCTTGTCCAAGTACCAAAATTCATGATTTCTCATGAAAAATCCAAAACTGCAAGCCATTTTTCATTTGGACCTCCCAATATTATGCGTCGCGCGAGGCGCGCGGCGCACAGGGAGGCGCGCGGCGCACTAGGCTTGAGGCGCGCGGTGCATAGAGCCTGTGCATAGCACCTTTTGCAGGAGACTTTTGGAGGCCTCCCCGGTGTCCAAATCAGGTGCAGGATAGCTCATTGGAAAGGTATTTGAGTCTAATTTCTAACCCAACTTGAATTTTTCAATTTGGAATTCATTTGCCTTGTCATAAATCAAATCTTCCAAAACTGGTCAAAACGTGTCAAATGAGGCTGCCTCAAGGAAGAGTGCTGTTGCAATCAACTTTTGGATGCCTTACTCAACTCCAAATTGAGCTCATGATATCTCATTGGAAAGCTCTTTTTGTCTAGTTATCCTTTGACTCATCAAGAAAGTTATTTGTCCAACCAAGATAGGATAAAACTTGATTTTCCCAAAGTCACTTCAGAGGTGCATCAATTCTCCCGAGACGATTTTATTGTTGCAATTTCTCTAAAACCATGACACCTGTGTAAAAAGTGAACGAGTTTTTTCTTTCTGGGCCTTTTTTGGACAAAAAACTCTCTCAGTTTTCCAAAATTCATCTTTTATTGCTCAGAAACATCATTTTAGTGAAACCTATCCCGATGTGTGAAACAAGGAATTTTGTCGAAATGAAGCGAAATGAAGGGGATAAGGGCATTCTAAATTCTTGGGGAGATTTTTGGAAGTAGGGAGGGATGTTAGGAAGCAAGGAAAAGTGGAATCTCAGAGATTGAGTAAGGGGAAGGGGTCCAAAAGGGAAAAACATAGGCCTAACCTAGAAAATTGCCAAGTTGTAGCAAGAAACTAGGGTTTGTGCAAAAATGAGGAATTTGGGGGATCTCAGTGATGGGAAGTGTTTAATAAGGTACATTAATGATAGGGAAAAGTGTGTGAACATTAGAATACAAGTTTTTTCGATGATTTGACCATCCAAGAGAAATTACCTCCAAAACCCTAGGAGAGGGAAATGGACCTTGCCTAGGCGCAACTGAGGCATGAACAAGGTGTAAAATGACCCAATGGAACCTGACATCATGATAAAAACCTTCTGAATGATGATAGACTCAGCTGAATAGTGACATAGACTGACATTTGGGCAACTTTGAAAAGAGTGAAAACAAACCCTAGACCTAATGCCTAGTGACCAAATTTTGCTTGAAGGCTCACTAAAATGACAAAATTTGACCTTGACACCTTAAAATCACTTTGTAAGAGCATGTTTGATCACTGGAGGAAGGCTGAAAAGACTGACACTAACAGATACGACAAGTGCGAGACTTAAGATAGGCTGTAAGATGACGCTTGTGTGATAGTGCTCAAGACTTTGTGTATGGATGTGACTGATCTGAAAATAGATGATCGTCCTCTGACACTTTGCAAGCTTTCACAATTATGTCTTTAGTTCATAATTTATTCACATATGAATAATAGAATTGTAATGAACTTAAAGATGAAAAATATTCAAAGCACAAAAATGACATAAAGAAAAAGACACAACCAGTTGATGACGGAGTTCACTCCTCTTGGGCTAAGTCTTCAGGCCCTGCTCAAAGGCTAGGCCACTTTATTGATCTCGCATGGAAAGTGAGCACATAAATAATCTTTGTCTTTTAAAGTCAAGCTTATGATTGAGTGGAAATGTTTACCTTCAGGAAATGTCCTCCTAAAGTGAACTCTCACCCTTGAACTGACTCAATTTACAAAGAGTCGATTGTGCCAATACAAGGAGGACTAAGAAGCAAAGGTCCTTGTACTCAACTCGAGATCAAAAAGAAACATGTCAGCTTTAGAAGTCTCTTTAAATCAAATTCACCATTTTGGACTATGCTCGCATGCATCAATGGCTACTGTCAAATGATAGGCCTCAATCTCAACTTCCCAATGCAAATTACAAATCTCAAAAAGGCCCAATATTGGCCAAGTTATGCCTCCAAAGGCATACTAAAGGCATTGATAAGACAAATTCTAGTTTTCCTCATAACTCCTATGTTTTTGGTTCAATGGTAAAGTTCTATAACCCATGAGCAGGTCCCGGGGTCAAACCCGCAGACCTCCCAGGATTGGGTTTGGCAATATATGGAATACGTTACAACAACATCGCAATTAGATATATCATAACTCTAACATTAGATTTCGAGCACAACCATATCAAATATGATATATCACATAGTTTTTAACATAGAAAATGATTTAAACTAAGTACTAGCGGCGATATGTGTGGCAGATTGTTATAACCAAAGTCTCAGACATAAACCTTCTACCCATGTCAATACTTCCCGCCAACTGTGGAAATACTCGAGATGTGCCAAGTGTGTTGTGCTATCACATTGATATATGGTTATAACCATAATTTGAACACAGTTGGTGATGAAATGTATGACTTCAACCTGTGGCATTTATTATAAAAAATTGTTTTATACCATTGGGCCTCGTGACATATATGTTTTATGCTTTGTAACCATAATTCGACAGCTACACATGTGACCATCCCCATGGCGTTTCAACTTTGGACTGCAACAATGCATACATCTCGTGGCATATATGTGGTTGTAACCATAGACTTAAACCTCGAACAGTTGAACTGACGGATATATTAAACATATGGTACCAAATTCTATGCCATTCGACCAGCAGTAATATGTTTGAACCACCACGGGCCACATATGACATTGGACTCTGTGCCATATTTAACAATAGTTATAACATGACATATGCTTGCAACCGAGGTTTATTATTGGACCGACATAAATCTCCCGTGGCATTTCGTTATAGCCAAAGTTCTAACTTTAGCCTTCGGATAATGTTAACCTCCAGCGTCATATGTGGTATAACCTACTTCAAAAATTTAAACATTGACTTTGGAGGTTCATCTGCATGCTAACTTTGGAGTGGCACTTAAATGATCTGTGGGTTTGGTGGGCCGCCAGATATGGCGGGCTCCACCAACCCTTTCCCCCATTACCATTTCAACCAAACTTTAAATAAAACTTGTGCGCCATTCTATACAATGTAATAGCATGGCTTGATGGTAAGATATTGTAATGTGCTTTTAGAGGTCGTGGGTTCGACACACAACTTAACAGTTGACCTGCACTACTTTGACTTTGGCTACCACGTGTGTTGACCCTGCCACGTGTCTTGTTGTTTGATTGCCATGTGTCCTATTGAGAGACTGCCACTTGGCCTACTCTGGTCCATCTTTTTACCAATTCGAGCAAAACTTCATAGTGCATTTTCTCCCTCCTACATAGGCCATTTTGAAAACCGAAGATACCACTGGAATCAATGCAATGAGATCTTCGACTTTGCGCTACTTTCATGAGAATATGACACTGTAAATTCTGAGCATTTCAAGAACTATTTCTATCTATGACCATCTTGGTCTCAAACATTACATAGCCAACATTACTAAACTCAATCAGGATCCATCCTGGATCATTCCTCCCAACTAAAAGACTTTTGGTCCACCAAAAATTTATTACAGTAAGGCATTTATTACATCATTCATTAGTATTTAAATTGTTTATACCTTATTACAAACTCAACTAGACTTACTGATGTGATGAAAATCACAGACACATTTGACAATTTAAACATATGGCATGAAATCTGCCAAGTACCAAGTAAGTGATTTTTCTAGAGACTTACATTCTTCTTTGCTAGTTCTCGTTGTTTCCCCTTGTCCTGATTATGTTGTTGTCAATTCATGTGGTAGCATTGGACATGTGATCTTTGAATTTCCTTTCATCTTACACTGTGAACAAACTCTCTCTCCTGAGTCTGCAACGATCATCTTCTTGCTCGATTTCTCTAAGCTTTGTTTTGACGGTGCTGAGTCCTGCCCTAATTGTATCAAAGTCTTTCCCATAATTTTATTTACCTGCATGGTTGTGTCATCCTTCCATAGAATAATCCTTGTAGCATGCACCTTCTTTTTGTAAACCTTCTACTTCCAGCATTCAGCTAAAAAATGGTTGTTACTTCCACAAAAAGTACATGGATAAGTCTTTTTAACAATCTTCATAGTAAAATTTTGATTAAATGAATCACCTTCTGAATCACTACTAGAATGACTCGTTTGCTTACCTTTACGATCCTGTACCTTTTTCAACATTTTCTCACGATGTAATGACCAACACTGATCTACTATGTGGCATTTATTTCCACAGTAGTCACATGTTGTTTGGCCAAATCCCAATCATTCGTATTGGGGTCTTTCCTGAACTGATATTGGCTAGAGTCCGCCTTGGAAATGCTTGCCAAGGCCTTTACCTTGTTGATATCCCATTGTGTTCATCAACTTCATACCAATTCCTTTGGTATGTTTCTCGAAAGCTCCAATATCACAATCACTTGAAGCCTGTTCCTTCTCTGTGTTTGAATCAATTTCCTAAGATGCTTTTACATAAGGAAATTCCTCAGAAGGTGAGGAAAAAGTACCAATTGCTTCTTCCACTAATTGTGCTTTTGGAGAAGTAGATGGATATGATCTTTCTTCACCTTACTGATGAAGTGGATATACTTCATTGTCTCCAATAATGGATGGACTTCTATCTGAGAGACTTTCCCTTTGTCAATTTCTCTACATGGCTTTGATCTTCGCTTGCAGCCTTTGTTTTTCTTCCTACATTGATTTCACCATGCGTCGCAATGCATCATTCTCATATCGATATTGTTGATTGAATTCTTCCAATTCTTGCAATTGACTTTTCTTCATGCTTCTATCCATCCTTGCAATCTGGTCAGAACCTGTTATGATACCAAAAATGATATGAAAATAGATGATCGATCTCTGACATTTTGCAAGCTTTTAAAATTATGTCTTTAGTTTATAATTTATTCACATATGAATAATTGAATTGTAATGAGCTTAAACATGATAAATATTCAAAGCAAGAGACAGAGCCAGTTGATAACAGAGTTCACCCCTCCTAGGCTACATCTCCGAGCCCTGCTCAAAAGCTAGGTCACTTTATTGATCTCGCATGGAAAGTGAGTACGTAAATAATCTTTGTCTTTTAGAGTCAAGTTGGTGATTGAGTGGAAATTCCCTTCAGGAAACTTCCTACTACAGAGAACTCTCACCCTTGAACTAACTCAATTTTACAAAGAGGCAATTATGCCAATACAAGGAGGACTAAGCAGCAAAGGTCCTCGTACTCAACTTGAGATAAAAAAGCAATATGTCGGATTTAGAAGTCTCTTTAAATCAAATTCACCATTTTGGACTATGCTTGCATGCATCAATGGCTATTTCCAGATGATAGGCCTCGATATCAGCTTCACAATGCAGCTTACAGATCACAAAAACCCCCAATATTGGCCAATTTATGCCTCCAAAGGCATACGCAGGCACTGATAAGAAAAATTAGAGCTAATGTTTTTATAACTCTTGTGCTTCTGGCTGAATGGTAAAACCTTTTATAACCCACACGCAAGTCTCAAGGTCAAACCCACGGACGTCTCAAGTGGCAATATATAGAATACATTAAAACAACATTGCAATTCGATATATCATAACACTAACATTAGAGTTCAGGCACAACCATATCAAATATGATATATCACATAGTTTTTAACATTAGTTTTTAACATAGAAAATGATTTAAACTAAGTCCAACAGTGACATGTGTGGTTGATTGTTATAACCAAAGCCTCAAACATAAACCTTCGACCCATGGCAATACTCCGCGCTAACTGTGGAAATACTCGTCCCGGGCCAACTGTGTTGTGTTATCACATTGATAGATGGTTATAAACATAATCTGAACAGAGTCGACAGTGACATGTATGACTTCGACCTATGGCATTTGTTATAACATATGGTTTTATACCATTGGACCCCGTGCTATATATGACCTATGCTTTGTAACCATAATTTGGTGGTTGCACATGTGACCATCCCCATGGTGTTTAACTTTGGATTGTAGCAATGCATAGATTTCGTGGCATATATGTGGTTGTAACCATAGCCTTAAATCCCAAATAGTTGAACCGACAGATATATTAAACATATGGTACCAAACTCTATACCATTCGACTAGCAATAATACGTTTGAATCACCAAGCACCACATATGACATTGGACTCCGCGTCATATTTAACATCAATTATAACAAAAGATATAATTGTAACCGAGGTTTATCATTGGACCAACATAAATCTCTCGTGGAATTTCATTATAACCAAAGTTTTAACTTTATACTTTGGATAATATTAACCTCTCGCGTCGTATGTGGTATAACCTATTTCAAAAGTTTAAACATTGACTGCATGCCATTTGGAGGTCCATTTGTGTGCTAACTTTGGAGTGGCGCTTAAATGATCTGTGGGTTTGGCAAGCCACCAGATATGGTGGGCTCCGCCAACCCTTCCCCCATTACCATTTCAACCAAAGTTTAAATAAAACTTGTGCGCCACTATATATAAATAAATAGCATGGCTCGATGGAAACATTTTGTAATGTGCTTTTGGGGGTCGTGGGTTCGACCCACAGCTTGAAAGTTGACCTGTGCTACTTTGACTTTGAATTCCATGTGTGTTGATCATGCCACCTGTCATGTTGTTTGACTGCCATGTGTCCTGTTGAGACACTGCCACTTGCCCTGCTCTGACCCATCTTTTTACCAGCTCGGGAAAAACTTCAGAGTGAATTTCCTCCCTCCTACGGAGGCCATTTTTCAAACCAAATATACCACCAGAATTAGTGCAACGAGCTCTTCGACTTGGCATTGGTTTCATGAGAATTTGCTACTATAAAATTCTGAGCATGTCGGGAATTGTTGTTATATATGACCATCTTGGTCTCAAACATTGCATAGCCAACATGACTAGAATCAATCAAGATCCATCCTAGATCAATGACAGATGTTTACATGATTGGTACAACTCATATACACAAAGACCGACCTTTGAAACTATCAAAATAGGCTTGCAAACATTGCACGACATCCAAACATCCTAAAAGACGATAGTTAACCCAACATGCAAAAGGGATCAAAGAATTGCAAGAAATCTCATGAAATGAGCTCTAGTGTTTGTAACAACAATATAAAAGACCAAGGAAGACTCTAAAATTGAGTATAGGTGAAAAAAATTAGGGTGTTGCAGCAACAAAAACACTTGGAGACACATTGGTTGAACTTCAGCTTCTCTGCCTTGGTTAACTTCTTCTATGCAGGGCCTTGGTTCTTCAGGCTATATTGATTCATCATGCATATTACTTTTTCCTTCCCACTTACCCCATGAACATACATGGTCCCCTCTAAACCTTCTCAGTTAAACACAACATAAGATTCAACATAATCATAATGTTTCGAGTTGGGAAGGATAGTGTAACTTGGAGCTTAAGATTTTTCAGAGTAAAATTTTCATCTCTGGTGTTGCTCCATTGCCAACAGGCTTGGCTAGTACCTGGGTGGAATCACGTAGGAACACAAACATTTCTCCGCTACCAGCGATCCTGGATAACACCCCGGCGGAGTTACTTGCTTCACCTCTCTGTGTAGGAAGCCTTTATTTATTTATTTAAAGAAAAATGTGCATTGGAACTTATTTATTTTGGGGCAGAAGAGGGATCCTAACTTATTGAGAGAAGAAGAGGTTGTTCATTCAGAGAAGCATATAGATACCATTGATTTAGGTTTGTTGTTTAGATTTTTCCCCTTCTCCATTTCTACTAGTTGGATAACCTTGAAAACACCAAAGGAGAAAAAAACTGAGTATGGGCATGAGGTTTTCAGACTAGACATGGATTCATGGTTGGACCAAAACTCTCCTTATGGATGTATCACATTTTCTATCAGAACTTCATCAGCCAAAAGATGTAACCAACATAAAGAAGGTGAACAGAAGGTTAGCTAAATGTTGAAGTGTCACAAGGATCTTTATAGTTCGTCCACGCACATACTTAGAACCCCAAAATATTCATGCACAACACTTATTCACATAACAGAAACCAAAACAAAATTCAAAGAAACAACAAACAACAAAAGAAAATACTATGTACACAATGTAGGGCACAACCCCATATTTTCATTGAAAATATTGTTTCAAGTCCTAGCCATTGACAGGGAGAGAGCCAATCTTCCCGTCAAGTGATTGAAGATGATACGTGTGTTGACCAACCTTTTCGTGCACCATGAATGGCTTAATCCATAGGGACTGAAACTGAGTATGTTTTCCTTTGTCCTCGTGGGCTTTATCCCACTTTAAGACTAAGTCACCCACACTAAAGTTGTTTTTCACTGCAAACTTCTTGTCGAACCACCTCTTGATACACTCTGGTGAAGTGAAATTTTTTTTTTAGCTTTCAACCTCTCTAATTGTAGCTTATGAAGAGTGTCCATACTACGCTAAACCAACAAACATGGCTTTCCTTGGGATTCTTGTGAGAGCTGGATAGCAGACAAGTAGATGTTTGGCGGGAGGATGGCTTCTTTTCCATACACCAGGAAGTAAGGAGAGGTGTTCACAGAAGGTTTCAGCGTGATTCGATCAACCCATAAGGCATTTACCAAAGTAGAGTGTTAGTTTCACTACTTAGATAATATGGTCTTTTTTATAATGCGGATCAAGTTCTTATTCATGGATTCAACAAGACCATTCCCCCATGGATAATAATTAGTTGAGTGCTTCAATATGATACCATTTTCCAATGCAAAATCATAGAGATTCAATGATGAAAAGTATGTTGCATTTTCAAAAACAATGAAGTAGGAATGTCGAACCTGGAAATGATGCTCTGTTGTAGAAATCTGATGACTTCCTGATCATTCACCTGTTTGAGAGGAGTTGCTTTTGTCCACCACGTGAAGTAATCTGTAGCAGTTAGTATGTAGCGATTTTTCTTTGACGGCTATAGTAAAATAACCCCAATAATGTCTAAGACCCACTGTTGAAAAGGTTCTTCCACTGCAATGGGCTGCAACGGGGCGACTGACTTTTTGTTTATGTCGGCACACCTTTGACAAAGTGGACACTTGCGGGCATAAGAATGGGCATCTCTGAATAATGTCGGTTAGTGAAATTAAACCCGTATAACCTTATGTGTTGTAGTGTTGCCTGCAAAGTGTCCCTCAACTAGTTCGTTTTGGAGATAATGCAATACCTTTTCTAAATCGTGTGCCTCCAAACACCTTAGAAATACTCCATTGTGGTGCTTTCTGAATAGCACCCCATGAACCAAATGATAAGATAATGCTTTAAGTTTGAGTGTCCTCTTCTTTCGTGTAGAAAAGTAGGAGGGAACCGTGTTGTGCTCAAGGTATTAGCACACATCCGTGTACCAAGTGTTTGTGTTTGTAGCGGGGAAGGCTCTTTCAACATTATACATCTCAATTTCTTTCTCCCATCCTAAAAGTTTTTCTTCTTCCTCCTTCACATTTAATACTTCTATTGCTAGTTGAGAAAGACCATGGACCTTAATCATGTCAACTGACTTGATTTATAAATCATACTCTTATAGCCCATTCATCTAGTTCATTCTTCTTTCACCCAGCTCTTGTTGAACAAGCGGTGATCTGACTCTTGGGTGCGGGACAAAGATAACACAATGGTTCTTCAATATATAGGGTGGAAAATTCTTTACTGCCTTGTATACTTCATAAGATTATTTGTCCATGGCGAGGTAGTTAAGTTATGGTCCTTATAGACTTGTGCTCATGAAGGAGATAGGTTGCTCATTGTTTAATTCATCCTTCTGAGTGAGTACAGTAGCAAGAGAGGTATCAGAAGCAAAAGTGTAGAGCAAGAAATCTTTATCGAAGTCTGGGTTGTACAATGTGGGTGCTTCTGATATAGCCTGCCTAATATGAGAAAATGTGTCCTTTTCCCTTTTATCCCATTTGTATATTATGTCTTTCTTCACCATCTCCTGTATTGGTTTGAAAATTTGGGCATAGTTAGAGATGAACTTGCGAAGGAAATTGATTTTCCCCAAGAAAGACTACATGGCTTTCTTATTCACTAGGAAGGGAATCTACGTAATTGTCCTGACCCTATTTGGGTCTACCTTGATACCACTCTTAGCAATGATGTGCCCCAAGAGATTACCCTTAGACACTGCGAAGATACTTTTCTTTGGATTTAAGGATATCCCGTACTTGCGACATCACTCAAGAATATTCTTTAAGTGGCGTATGTGGTCTTACCTTTGTTTGGAGAACATTGTTACATCGTCAAGATAGACCACTATGCTCTACCCAATGAGTGCACGTAAAGTGATGTCCATAGCATGTTGGAATGTTACACCAACATTTGTTAGCCCAAATGGAATTTGTTTGAATGCGAACGTGCCCCACTTCACTTGGAACATGGTTTTAAGTCTGTCAGACTCTACAATCAGAACATAGTTGTATCAAGAATAACCATCTAACAGAGAAAAAATTTCAAACCCTAATATTGTTCACAATATTTGTTCCATGGATGGAATGGGTTAGTTGTCTTTGTCTGAGGCGCGGTTTAGATTTTAGAAATCTACACATAGGCAGATTTCCCAGACTTATTCCTTACCGAGACCAAATTTGACACCCAAGTTGATTGCTGCACTCTGTATATGATCCGAGCATCAAACAATTTTCTCAATTCTTTCTGAATAATAGGCTCAAGCATTGGATGTACTTTCCTTAGCTTCTGTTGGAATGACCTGGCCCCTTCTTTAATTGGTATCACATGATGGATGATCTGTGTGTCATATGTCTTAAGTTCATCGTACATCCACATGAAGACATCACTGTACTACTTGAATAGGTGGATAAATGCTTGTCACTCATATGGCATGCAGCAAGTACAAAGAATGGCATACCTTGGATCCTTATCTGTTCCCAAGTTAATCTACTCATGCGACAATATGGAACTATGGGTCTTGGCATTGACAGGTCCCCAGAAGTGATTATGCACGTCATACAACTTTTCCAATGATACCACACCCTTAAGGATGAGATTTCCTCTGCTTGTACTGGTTGCATCATGCAATGCTTTGTTTTTCTCATCCTCATCGATTGTTGCATCTTTAAATATAGTAGTCTTCGTCACGAGGCACAGTGTTTGCATGTCATCATCAAAAACATGTAAATTAGTGATATTTTTGAGGACGGAAGGCTTATAAAGAATTTCAACAAAAAAATCATCCCTAAATGGTGTCAACCTAGCAACAATGTTTGTTAATGCATTCGCAACTATGCTACGTATTCTTGGAACATAAATAATATTAAAAGCTTGGAAATGTGAAATAAGATGCCATAACTCTTGTTGATAACTTCTAAGATGAGGTGACACACAATGTATGGTGTTACGTACCTATCGTACCACAATTTCTGAGTCACCTACCACTTTTAGGATGGAAACATTGAGGTTAATGACCTTTTGTAAGCCTGAGATGAGTGCCTCGTACTCTATAGTGTTGTTCGTGCACTCAAATTCCAAGCAGCTAGAGATCAAATGCTTTCTCTACAATGAGTTTATTAAAATGAAACTAGCATCAAAGCCCTCATGCGTTTTGGAGCCATCGAAGTACATAGTCCAAATATCATATGTACATGGATTGGGAACTACACTAGTACTACTACAACTACCACTAACCCTACAATGTTCATTATCACCATTTGGATAGGGAGGGAGATCCAATTGTGTATTTGGTGGAACTAGGGATGGTTGTGCAAGATAACACCCCAGTTGAGTGTCAAGGAAGAAATTGCCAAAAATTAATTATGTGAAAGCCATCGATTCATTATGTTTGTTCAAGGGAGTGATAGTGTGTTTCATATATCTCTCTTATTCTACCTGGATCTTATTATTTCTGCCCCTATACGGAAGCCATAAGTGTTACCAGTGTGTGGCAAAGTACCCTTGTAGCTTGTTAGACTAGCCTATGCTCAACAACACTTTGTATGCTTCCAGAATGTCCACAATCACTATGTTGATACATTGGTGGACTCATCTGTCAAATGATAAGTGGATGATGATATCTTTGAGTTCACCAATCGCTTGGACATGAGCGTTATCCAGCTGAATAATTTGTGCATCTATTTTTTCCCATTTAGCATTGATTTTCTTAGCAACATATAATAGAATTACATTCACTGATGCACCAGAATCAACCAAGAAATTGCGTACATTGAAATTGAAATTTTCGAAATTTAACAAGAAAGGTGGGCAGAGTGTATTCACATCCATCATAAGTGCATTGAGTATAGATTTGACAGAACCAGGAGACTTATTGGATACCTTATATAAAGAGGTATAATTACCTGTGGAGGTTTGCCCAAGTGCCCATAGGAAGATGTTCCGTTGGGTCGTGATCTTTGTTAATTCAAACATTGAAATGTTCGCACGAAACTTCTTCATGTCATCAACTATGTTTGGTCCACAATGGGAAGACTGACCGAGGTTTCCAGGGATGTAACTTGGTTTTTGCTTTTAGAAGTGATGGTTTTGTCCTTACTGCTGTCGGAAACACTTTTCATTGTGACTTCTTTCCCAGACTTGCTCTAAGTGTTTAACGTTGAGTTAGTCGATGGGTTTATTTTCCTTAACAGGTTTCCTTTAAATTTCTACTTCAGAAAGTTTAGTGGTCAGCCCTTGGCTTCTCAAGTTGTACTGGTTGGTCTGCTTCTAGGCCATATTTTCACTCGGAATGCCTATCAAAAGTACTCTTTTTGGCTGTGATTATATAGTTAAACACGTTCACTACATGCTGGACACTTGGGGCTTCATCGGTTGTAGTAGCTTCTTCCTTTTCTTCAGTAGGCTCAATGTGCTCTTCAGCCATTACCGAATCAACAAGTTGCATAGCGACCATTCTCATGGTTTGATTCCATTGTGGGCATGTATTCTCTTAATTGTTGGCATTATGAGACAAGTGTTGTCCTTGATGGCAAATCACTCAGATGGTAAATTATAGTGCAGCAAAGTTATTTTCAAGTTCACGGAATTTTATGCAAAGAAAAGTTTACTTCATGTAGAGAAAAGTTCACAGAATTTTATGCAAAGAAAAGTTTATTTCATGTAAAGAAAAGTTCACGGAATTTTATGCAGAGAAAAGTTTATTTCATGTGGAGAAAAGTTCACGCACTTTCATGGTTGGTTCATGGTATTAGTCCGACAGTTTTGATCCTATGGTTTTGGTCCGTGGTATTG
>APFE031451073.1:101802-118312 GCA_000404065.3 Pinus taeda
GTGTTGCTCTTTGTATCCTCATAATGTGCTATCATTTCCTCTGTGAAAATTGACCACGTAACAAGTTTTTTACGAGAACAAATCCCTTTATACCATAAAAATTGATCTGGTTATAAATATGAAGATGCAATACATACCTTTTGTAACAATGGTACACCACGTAGATCAAAATATTACTCCATCTGACGTATCCAATTTACCGGATCCTTGCCATCAAACTTCCTCATCTTGCTTTTTCTTGATTTTAGGAGCTCGATTTTGAAATGACTCTAACTCTGTACTTTCAGATCTTTAAGTTTTGAAACTATGACTTGTAGTAGTCCTTTGTGTCCTCTTTCCAATGCCACCAGTCTGACCCCAATTGGATTCTCCAATGAAGCGTTATGCCAAATCTCCCACAGTGACCTGATTATAGACTAATTCAGTAGAGCGAACTTGTACGGCGTGCCACGTGTCCCTGTTTTGACCTTTGGCTCTAAAAAATATATACAAGAAACTACAGTCCGTCCTCTTTCTGTACCTTCTTACGAAATTTCAATATGATGCTCAGAGATAAAGTTATGACGATTTTCCCCAGGTCACCTGTTTTGAATGTAATTCAGGATTTTGCAAAAGGACCCACTTCCTCAGATCATATCTCCAAAAATATAGCGCGAAAAGCTATGAAATTCGGACCTAAGATTCAGCGCGATGTCAACTCAATTGTGTTTTTTTTTTAGCTTCTGAAACGGTGCAGAAAAAATTTATAGCGAAAATGCCACAATGACCTGTTTGGAGCAGCGAAACCCTAGAATCCAAAGCTCTGATACCAAATGTTATGAAACCAGCTCAAGAAAAGAGAAAAGATAGATCAACTCCTTAGAATTCAGCCTCTTCAAGGGGGCAACCTCCTTTAAATTACATAAATGAACAATTCTTGGATGATCCAAATGAAAAGACCTCCTTTCTATATATAGGAGTCTAAGGGCTCATAACATAACCAGAGCCGACATAACAATAATAATGTAAGGGCACAATAATAATAATAGTGGGCTTCTATGGGGCACAATAGTACAATATGGGCACTACATGGGTACATCAATATAATAAGTGGGTTGTACTAATAACAATAAGGGGTTACACTAGTAGTATAGGGGCCTAACAGTATATCTATCCTCGAACCTTAGTTTTTCATGGTTATGGATCATCCACAAACCCACACTTCATCGAAGTCCATTTTATAGGCTGCACACTCTCAGTATCATAGTTGGTCACAAGCATTACATAGTATCTCTATCCTCAGACCTTCATTCATCACGGTTATGGATTAACCACACAAAATTTTTCTCTTTAGTGGCTCTTCATATTCAACACAACCTTCTTAAGAGGGAAATTCATGCAATGGGGACCATTTCTTCTTAAAGGGGGAGGAATGATCTGAATGGAAATTACATCTACCCATGGTTTCATCCACCCATGGTATTCATCCACCCATGGAATTTACCTATGGTATTGTCAGTGGCATCCACCCATGGTATTTTCCCATGGTATTGTATGTGGCATCAACCCATGATATTCATTCACCCATGGTATTTACCCACCCATGGAATTTACTAGTGGTATTGTAACCAAAAAAATGCTATAAGTAAAAAGTCACATTTTGTAAAAGGACAGATTGTCCACCACAATGTAACCTTTATAGCTATTATCTGTTTTAATAAAAAAAAGTTTCTTCGTGATTTTGTTTATTGTGTATTCTCATATCTTTTTGGCATTTCAATTTTTTAGATCTTGGGGGACTCCCCCAAGATCTGGATCAATATACATGGTCCACAAAGTGATGTGGCATATGACCACACATGACATGACATTACATGACACTTCTTACATGGAATGATTGATGATGTGGCAATGTCAAATCATTGTTGCTGCAAAGTGTTGGAAGTCTTCTTGGATATGCTTTCTCTTCACCTCTACATGGTCTGGTGATGTGCAATATTCACTGATCTTTAGTCTTAGATGGTATTTGCAAACTTGTGTCCCTTTGCTTTCTCTTTATTGATCAACTTGTGAGTTCATCTACAAGAGAGTCTTTAGGCATGCTTCCCTCCTTCTTCTCCTTGTTCATCATCTCGTCATGACATGATAGTGTACATGTTCCTGCAATTCACTCATGAAGGGAGGACATCAATCTGAAAACCCCCTAGTCTAAGATGATGCATTATTATCCATCAATTGAGCCTAGTACAAGTGACAGACTGGGAAGAGGGGCTCAATGACTGTGCATTGCGCAGTTCCATCAGTCAGGGGGAGAGCTTAGGCTCTGGGACTGTGTAATGCGCTGCTCAGAGTGGCTTGGAGGACAGAATTGTGTAGTTTCTAGAGGCAGTGGGGTCTGGCTGAGGGAAAGGAAACTAGGAAAGCTAACTATGCAGTTTTGGATGTCAAGGGAGGTTGGGCTTCTATGCATTGTGCAGTTACAACAACCAAAGGAAAATCTTGAGGGTCAAAGATGTGAAGTGCACAGTTCAAGGTAGGATAGGAGACGTAACTGCGCAATTCAGGAGGTCAAGATTGGGAGTTGGGCACAGGAATTGCGCAAAGAAGTAGCCTTGGTGGATAGGGGTTGTGCATTGCATAGTTCCAAGAAGAAAGGTCACAACTTAGAGGGTTGATACTGCGCAATGCGTAGTTCATTTGGGGCACAGTGAAGCTAAGTTGCTCAATAGGGAAGATTCTCTGAAAATGGCTAAGTGTGCAATGGGTGATGAACTTTGATCATTGGAACACATGAAAAAATCATTCCCCTATGTTTGACTGCCTCTTGACAAGATACAACAAGTGTGACACTTAAGATAGGCTTTAGGACGAACGTGACGACACTTATGCGACAGTGCTCAAGACTTTTTGTATGGATGCGAAAAATGTTTACATGGTTGGGACAACCCATATACACAAAGACCGACCTCTAAAACCATTAGAATAGGCTTGCAAACATTGCACGACAGCCAAACATGTCAAAATATGACATTTAACCCAACATGCAAAAGGGACAAAAGCACTGCAAGAAATCTCATGAAATGAGCTCTAATGTTTGCAACAATAATATTAAATACCAAGGAAGGCTCTAAAATTAAGTGTAAGCCAAAATTTTGGAGGGTGTTGCAGCAGCTACAACACCAAAATAGCTAGTGCATGCAAAGAATTCAAGTTCCCTAACTGTGGTGGAGATTCCAAGTTAGTGTAACATCAGTTGTAGACTAGTCTTGAGTGTCCATGTCTTGCATGCAGTCATATGATCAACCTTGGGAATTGCACAATCAATTTGAGGAATTTACAAAATAATAGAAGCCTAATTTCTTAGGAATTATGCAAGGAAATAGGGGCTTAAGCTGAGGTAGAAATTTACTAATTCCGAGTCAAATCTTCTTAGTGAACAGAGAGATAGGTTATTCACTTGTAGGCTAAGCTCAGATTGAGCTAGCAATTGTAATACATCTTTATTCATCAGATTAATGCAAGTAGGCAAAGGGGTTTCTTAGCATATTCTTTTTCCCTAGAAAAACATTGTGCTTACATGTGTTATTTCTCCTTGCATGTTTGTGATTGATGTTCTAAATTATGAATTGAATTTTGTAGAGCAGTAGAGTAGGTTTGTGTCTTTTGATTTTGATTAAAATTTCATGAGCAATTGCAAATCTACATCATAATTTCTACATTATAATGGGATTTAAAACATGTAGGAAACAAAGTATGGAACTATGCCAGCAAAAGACTCGTTGCAACAAGGCATGAGACTTGGTTTTGAAACCACGTGCACAATTTATGAGTCACTTCTTACTATGGTACATTTCTATTCGATTTACATTGATGTATACTATTTATTTCAATTTTCATTATTCTCACCAATGTAGATACACTCATTACACTTTATTTTATGTTTTCAGATGGAACAAAATCAAGAAGATTAAATAATCCATGCAATAAACAAAACATTCATCCAAATTGTTGAATTTCCATGACCTTGGGTCTAGGTTAGAGTCTTAAAACCACTGACGCTACCAAACCAAGAATATCAACCATAAACTACTTTGCACAACAAAACTATAAAGCAGTAAATCACATATGCACAATATAGATAGTTTTAAACAAAATTGTACAATAATGTAAAATCGCCAATCTTCATTATATTAATCCAAATATGATAAATACAATAGTCTATGGTTACAAGGTACAACGAAAAACTTGGCAACAACATTTCTATGTTGTATCTTGTCCTGTTGGTCTGTCGCGTCCGTACTGCTCACTATTAGTGCCTTATTCCATCAAGGCCACTACACATCGAGACTCCAAGAGGGATGCCTCTTATCACTGATGCAAGTCATGTCTACTAAAATGCACATGGGCTCATCAACTGCTCTCTGGATTGTCTAATTCCTGAGCTCCAAACTGCCAGGCTAGCAAAAAATTTCATCCATCAAATTGTTTCACTTCGGCATCATCCTTCACCCAACCTTTAGTTGTTATTCGTTCATCAAGATAGCTCATCTAAGGATACTTTGGGTAGCCAAGACGCTGCTCTCAAACCATCTCTATGACAGCCAATACTTCATTCTTGAATATGTACCTAGGTAGACACATTCCCTTCCCGAAATGACTTCCAATTGGCTCGAACATGTTTCTCTACAATCCAATCCAATCTAGTCTCCAAACTATGACCCAATACGCCTCGCAAATGTTGTTGTCCTTCACTTGTTAGTTGTTGCTCTTGCAATAGTGGTTAGGGCACAATATGCAGCCCTCAAACTCCACCCTGCCAGCCACCTACACCCTTCTAGGAATTCGTTCCACCTAGAAAAGACTCTCCAAGTACCACACTATCACTTCTCTTCCTTGTCCACCTCAAGGATGCCTTGGAATACCCTCAATTTGTTGGCTATGGCTTGCAGCCTAGCTCAACAACTCGTTGTAACATTCGGTCTCCTTAATAGGCCCAAACACACCCTAATCAACAACGTTTATCCTTCCATTGTCCTCAGCCTAGATATCCCTTCACACTGGCCCTATTCCGCACTTAAGACAACCCTATTCACACCTTAAAACAATCCTTTCTCATCCATGTTGTCACCTACAGCAAATAGGGAATCCAGGTTGTCCCTTAGGCCTCTTTCATGTTGTCTTTAGGTCTTCTTCTCAATATGGTTTAGTTACAATTATGTCCTTAAAACCCAGCCAAAGAACATTCCTTAACACAAGGCAAACAACCTTTCAAATGTGCCACATTGTCCCTACATCTCCTATGGCCCAATCACAGAAGTACGTTGTCCTTTTTTCCCTTCTTCCACATTGTCCTTAGCATCTCATTGTTGCGGCTTAGGCTTCCTGAAATTTCAGAGGTATATTTCCCAATCTTGGATGCTCAAATGACTTCAATTTGTCCTCAATATATAGCCTTTAAGGCCTTCAACGAATCACATGAAAATACATGTCGTTTGGATTTTACTTCATTTCTCCCAATCTGCAACTCAGATTTGGACGATTTTTGATGCGTTGTAATCATCTTTTCGAGCAATATCATCCTCATCCATCACATTTCGTGAATCCATCATGTTGTTTCCCCAAAACACGATGGGTTTCAAAACCCCATAATTGGGTTCCAAGCCCACAAGTTTCCCTTGTGGTGCTTTGCCCTCCAAACCTTGAACCCTAGGGCTTGGAGTACCTCCCAAGCTACACAAATGAACACTCCCTCTTAGCGAGGTAGGTACTTCCAATAATAGGAATTATATCGTCATCATAATCACTGCTCACAACACTTGCCCAACTCTTGACGCTCACAATTGCAACAATCCCTGTATGGTGAACTACACCCTTCTCAAAAGTGTCGTTGTCACTGTTGGTAGTAACTTGATTCTTCTTCTTATCATTTAATTTCTTCCACTCTTTCCATGATTCCTTCTTGGCAGTAGTAGGAGCACCCTTTCTCGCCACTCACTACGCGCTCTTCTTGGGTTGCAGAGTCTCCCTCTGAATCTGCAAGCTCCCTCTCGAACTAGACTCCTTCTGAGTCTCTGAAACATGGACCTTCTCAGGAAAGTGTACCTTCTTCTCAAGAACTTGTACCTTCTTCTCTGAAGCCCGCACCTGTGCCTGCTTCTCTGGAACCTACACCTACTTCTTTCCATGATCCATGGGCTTGATTGTCAACCTTTAGATACCATGTTCTCTAACTCCGAGTACAATCCCATCAGACTTAGAGACTCTGAGCCTAAGTCTTTCCTTCCCATCCTAGAACAAGACCTCAAACCCTTTCCTCTTAATCATTGAGATGGAAATCACAGTATATTTCAATCCCGGTACAAACAATACATCCTAGACCTGCATCATATGTCTTGTCTCCTTCCTGAATGGTATAACACCCAATTCTCGGATCTCCAACTGACTCTTGTCGCCCAACATGATGTACAACTCCGAGTCCCATCTAGCTAGAGTCTCAAAAACATCTTGTGACCCTTTCATACGCTTCGTCACACCATTGTCCATGTACCATCCATTCTCTTTGATAGTACTCTGCGAGAAATGAGAAATCATAGCAAAATCCTTCTCCTCTTCTTCCAATCTTCTAGAAAGCTCATCCATCTCTGCTTTATTGGCAATAAGGTTGGCCTACTTCCCTTTTCTTTTCTCATCATCTCCCTTTTTCTTTGGACATTTCGACAAAAAATGACCCAGCTCACCACAGTTGAAACACTTGACTTTACTTAAGTCCTTGTGCTTACCCTTCATTCGTGATGCAAGTTCCATCATTCGTGATGCAAGTTCCATGTCATCATCTGAAGGGCGTCCCTTCCCTTGAGTTTACTTAAGTCCTTGTGCTTACCTATCCTAGTCTGGAAGCTTCTCCCTAGCAATGATCCCTTTGATGAAGGGCTTCCATTCCTCGGTGAACCTCTTATGCAACTAGCCTCTTCAAGGGGAAAACCTCCTTTACATTACACAAATGAATGATTCTTGGATGGTACAAATGGCAAGACCTCCTTTATATATATAGGAGTCTAAGGGGTCACAATATAATTAGAGCCGACATAACAATAATAATGTAAGGGCACAACAATAACAATAGTGGACTTCTATGGAACACAATAATAACAATATGGGCACCACAATAACAATTAGGGGCTACAATGACAATACTAATAAGGGAATACACTAGTATTATTGGGACCGAACGTGCCCCTCTCCTTCATAAAAGTGTTCTCCTCAATGCTTGGGTAGTTATGGATGCTTCTGTATAAAATTCTCATCCTCCCATGTGGAATCTTCAGCGGGTAAGTTCTTCCACTTGATGAGATACTCTGAAATTGATCGATTTCGTAGTTGTCGATTTCTTTTTTTTTTTATGACTGCTTCATGTTCTAATATGATTTTTCCCTCTTCATCAAGTTCTCGCAATATTGTTTGAACTGGGAGCTTGTCACCTATAATGTTATTTAAGCATGAAACATGGAAAACTGGGTGCACTCGAGAAGCTGCAGGAAGCTCCAATTTGTATGCCATAGTATGAATCTTTTGTAACACCTTGTACAGACCATTATACTTTGGTGATAATTTATTATCCTTCTTAGCTTGCTTGAGGGACATTTTCTTGTATGGTTGTATTCCTATAAATACCCAGTCACCTACATCAAAACTTCTTTCGCTACGATGTTGATATGCCTGTTGTTTCATCCTATTCTGCGCCAAAATAAGGTTATCCTTTAAGACTTGGAGAACTTGTTGTTGATGCTCGATGTGATCTTCCACAACTTGAGCTTAGGATTTTCTCTTAAATACCATGTGATGGACAGTGGATGATATCCATAAAGTGCCATAAATGGGGTCATTTTTGCTGCAGTATGGAAGGAAGTGTTATACCACCATTCAACCAAAGGAAACCATTTGACCCATTGTGTATGTTATCATATAAAAAGCAATTAAGATATCCTTCCAAACATTTGTTTACTATCTCAGTTTTCCCATTAGATTGAGGATAATAAGATGAGCTATGAGCTAACTGAGTACCCAAACAAGAAAATAGTTATGTCCAAAAATTTCCAGTGAAAATGGGATCTCTGTCGCTTACAATAATCTTTGGGTTCCATGTAATTTTTGAATTGTTTCCATAAATGCAGTAGCAACTATATCGGCTTTAAATGGATGAGATAATGCACAAAAGTGTGCATACTTGGTAAGTCTATAAACTACCACCATGATGACACTCTTTCCTTTAGACTTGGGTAAACCTATGATAAAATCCATTGAAATTTCATCCCAACGTTTACTTGGAATGGATAAAGGTTGTAATATACCAAGGATCTTAATTGTTTCAACTTTAATTTGTTGGCAAACCAAACATTCTACCACAAACTTTTGAATATCATTTTTAAGGCCATCCCAAAAAAAATCCTTCTTACCCTGTGGTAAGTTTTTAAAAATCCTGAGTGCCCTCCTAAGGGAGAGAAGTGCAATTCCATAAGAATATTTTGTTTGAGTTGGGAATTCTTACAAAGGTATAAGCGATCTTTGTACCATAACGAATCATTTTTCCAGCTAAATGTATCAAATGTATTGGGATCTTGTTGTAACTTTTGAATGAGTGCCCACAAATATTAGTCATTCTTCCATTCATCCCTTGCTTCATTTATCCAATCTGGTTGGATAATAGAAATGGCACAAATCAATGCTTCCACATCCTCATCCTTTCTTGAGAGTGCATCCGCAACAACATTTTTCTTCCCTTTTTTGTAGATGATTTCAAATTCATAACCCAACATCTTTGTGACCCATTTTTGTTGCTCTCTTGAATATAATCTTTGTTCTAAAAGGTATTCAAGACTCTCATGATCTTTTTTTACCTTGGAGTGTCTTCCCATTAGGTAAGGCCGTCATTTCTTAAGTGCATGTAGTATTGCAACATTTCCTTCTCATAAATAGCTTTGTGTAAATATTTTCCTTTGATTTGATGACTTTCGAAAGCAATGGGTCTTTCTTCTTGCATTAAAACAACATCAATTCCATTTCCTGAGGCATCACATTCCATAATAAAGGTTTTTGTGAAGTCTGACATAGCTAAGACCAATGCTTGGCACATTTCCTCTTTAAGATTTTCAAAGGCCTTCGTTGCTTCTCGAGTCCATGAAAATGCATCTTTCTTCAATAATGTTGTTAGAGGTGTTGTTATTCTCCCATAATTCTTAACAAACTTGCGATAATACCCTATCAACACAAGATATCCTCGCATATGCTTTATGGATGTGGGGATTTTCCATTCCTTAATTGCTTTACTTTTTCTAGGATCTACCTTAACACCTTCATGAGATACAATATGAACCAAATATTCCACCTCTTGTACTCCAAAGAAACATTTGGA
This sequence comes from Pinus taeda, assembly GCA_000404065.3. Taxonomy (NCBI): domain Eukaryota; kingdom Viridiplantae; phylum Streptophyta; class Pinopsida; order Pinales; family Pinaceae; genus Pinus; species Pinus taeda. The sequence continues at coordinate 111,191 of APFE031451073.1, forward strand.
GGTTTTTGCATATAATTTGTTTCTCCTCCAATAGTTTGAACACCATGTCAACATGTTGAACATGATCCTTCCAAGACTTGTTGTAGATTAGTATATCATCAAAAAATACTAACACAAATTTTCTAAGGAAGTTTTTGAAAATGGAATTCATCAAACCTCGACATGTAGAAGGTGCATTAGTAAGGCCAAAAGGCATGACCAAAAATTCATAATGACCCTCATGAGTTCTAAATGTTGTTTTCGGAATGTCTTAAGTCTTCATTCTCATTTGATGATAACCTGAATGAAGATCGAACTTGGTGAAGTAAATTAATCCATGCAATTCATTCAATAATTCATCAATGACAAGAGTGGTAAATTTATCTTTAATAGTGAGATTTTTGAGCTCCCTATAATCCAGACACATGCGCCATGATCCATCGTTCTTGTGCACCAATACTACTAGAGCAGAGAAAGAACTTTGACTAGGTTGAATTATACCATCCTCTAGCATTTTTGCAACCATACGTTCAATTTCACTCTTTTGGGCATAGGGATATTTGTAAGGCCTTTTGTTTGGAGGAACACTTCCTGGAATCAAATGAATAGCATGATCATGATAAGAAATAGGTGGGAGGTCTTTGGGATTCTTAAATACCGTGGAATGATTTTCCAATACTTTTTGGAGATCTGGAGAGATAGATGATTTCAATGTGAGAACCTCTAGCGAACATAACTGTGCAATATGCCTTATTGTTCTTTCTTTAGAAGCTTTGTCATGTCGTTAGCGCTGATTAGCTTTCCCGATTTCCCTACGATACCCCTTAATTAATACTCCCTTAAAAATAATAATAATATAATAATAATAATAAATAAAATAATATAATATATATTATATAAAAAATAAATAATAGTAATAATTATAAATTTAATTAATTAAAAGAAAATTCAAGAAGAGTTCTTGAAAATTAAAAGATATTGTACCCAAACATTGTAGCCATTGGACTCCTAGTACAACATCAACACCACCCATTGGAATGGAAAGCATTGGACTGTTAAATACATATTCTCCCATGGATAGCTTGATATTATGGCACTTTCCAGAGTAATTTATGGTTCCTCCATTTGCAACCATCACTTGACACTCTGGTGATAGATATAGGAAGCAATTCAATTCCTTGGATATCTTACAATCAATTAAATTATGGGTACTGCCCAAATCAATCAACACTATTACCTTTTTCTTCTTGATATGTCCTTCTATCTTGAGATTTTAAGGAGTGATAATTCCAGCCAATGCATTACAAGATATGGTCGGATTCATTTCTTCTTTCTTTAGGGTTTTTTTCCTAATGTATATCCTCTTCTTTTGGCATTTCTTGTTCACTTTCTTCCTCCTCTTCACAATCTATGTAAAATAATTTCTTCTCAGCACACTTATGACCTTTAGTGTATTTTCTATCACAACTATAACAAAGCCCTTTTGCTCTTTTTTCTTCCAATATTTTTGGTGTCAACCTTATAGGTTGTGGAAGGCTAAGGGCAACAACACTTCCATATTTATAGTTGTGAGTGGTAGGCTTCCTTGTTTCCATAGTTTTGGTTTTAATTTTTCTTGCCAACCTGAACGCCTTCTTCAATGAATCATTCGCAAAGGCGAACCGCATGTTGGATGTTATCCTTTAAATTCCCTATGAAAACATCAACCCTATGCTCCTCTGGAATATCTTTTACCCTTATATTCAATTTTTGGAAGTCCTCAATGTGCTCCACAATTGAACCCTTTTGTTTGAGATTTATCAATTGGCTAAAAAAGTTGTTTCTTTTTGTATCCTCATAATGTGCTATCGTTTCTTCTGTAAAAATTTCCTAAGTAACAATTTATTTATGAGAGCAAAGGAATCGATACCATACAAACTAATTGGGTTCCAAATATAAAGTTGCAATGCATACATTTTGTGTGTTTTGCACATTATGGAGATCGAAATATTGTTCCATCTGTAGTATCCATGTTACGGGATCCTTGCCATCAAACTTCCTCATATCGATCTTTGGAACATGGTGTTCAATCCAATATTAGAGTCTATGAAATGATAATTAACACTTTTTTTGTTCTCATCATAAGTTTCATTTACTACCCTTTTGCCATTACTAAGGATTTCTTGTAGCAACTTTGTCAAATGTATCTTCAAAACTTCCATGTTGCCTTTAAGTTTTGCTTCTATACCATCCATCTCAGCTTCCATGCCCTCGATATTAGCTTCCACACGATCCATCTTAGCTTCCATGCCATTCATCTTAGCTTCCATGCCTTTCTTTAAACCATCCATCTTAGCTTCTGTTACTTTTTGTGAGAGTGAAAATTGTTGCACTTTGTCTCGTAAGTTTGATATTTCATGTTGCATTTCTTCCTCTCCTTCATCAGTCATGGTAGAGCTTTCAGGTTGCTTACTAGGTGTTTCCATTTTCTTTCTTCGGGGTATCAATTAATGATAATTATGCCTCACTATTCCCTTTGAATCACTTCAAACTAATTTTTCAAACCAAACTTATGCAAATTTTTAAAAAACTACACACATCTTTTTGCTTTGTAGGTGCTCGATATTGAATATGTTGTATCTTTGTAATTTCGGATCTCCAAGGTCTTAAATTGTGTCTTGTGGTAGCCCTCTAAGTCCTCTTTCTAACCCCACCAGTCTGATCAATATTGGATTCTTCAACAAAGAGTTATGCCAAATCTCCCAAGATGGCCTGATTATAGACTGGTTCAGTAGAGCGGACTTGTACGTCTCGCCACATGTCATTGTTGTGACCTTTAGATTTGAAAACGATACATGGAAAACTACTGCATGTCCTCTTTATGTATCTTCTTACAAAATTTCAATCTGATGCCCAGAGAGAAAGTTATGCTGATTTTCCCAAGGTCACCTATTTTGGATGTAATTTGGGAACCTGCAAAAACCCTAACTTCCTTGGATCACTTTCAAGGCAATCCTTACCATATCTCCATCTGAGACAGTCAGATTGATGACGACAATCTCATCTTTGACCTGAGACAATATCGTCAGATACGAGGCCATGCTTTCACCCTTTAACATCTTGGTGGCCTTCAACTTGTCCTCTAATTCCAGTACCCGGTTCTCAATCTCATTCTGGAACAAATTCTGAAGAGCCATCCATGTCTCATGTGCGGTGTTCTTCCAAAACAAATGAGGTATTATGGCATCCCTTACACCATCAAAGATTATCAATCTCGCCCTCGCATCCAAATCTTCCCATATTTCCAACTCCTTAGGGTCAATTGGCTTCTTGATCCTTTCCTTATATAGAGTATAGTTGGACAACCCCTCCAACTTGTCCTCATATCGAATACCTTCTTGCAACTTCGACATTGTAGTGAACCCTTCACTCACAATGTGACCAACTCTCTCTCACACTATACTTTTTTGTGCATAACTCTCATTTACTTACTTCCAAGGTAGCTCAGACACGCTCTAATTCCATGTTGAAGTTCCATGACCTTGGGTCTAGGTTAGAGTCTTAAAATCACTGACACTACCAAACCAAGAATATCAACCATAAACTACTTTGCACAACGGAAATATAATGCAGTAAATCACATACACAATATACACTTAAACAAAATTGTAAAATAATGTATAATCACAAATCTTTGTTATATTAATCCAAATCTAATAAATACAATAGTTTATGGTTATAAGATACAATGACAAACTTGGTTGCAACACTTTTTTGTCGTATCTTGTCCTCTCGATTCGTCATGCCCGTACTACTCACTAGTAGTTCCTTCATCCATCAAGGCCATTACACATCAAGACTCCAAGAGGGTTGCCCCCTATCACTGCTGCAAGTCATGTCTACTACAATGAACATGGGCTCATCAAATCCTCTTTGGATTGGCTAATTCCAAAGCTTCAAACTGCCAAGATAGCAACAACTTTCATCCATCAAAGTGTTGCACTTCAACACCATCCTTCAGCCAACCTTCAGCTGCTCTTCGTCCTTCAAGATATCTCATCTAGGGCTACTTTGGGTAGCCAACACACTACCCTCCAACTAGCTTTATGACACCCAATACTTCATTGCTGAATCTGCACCTAGGAAGACACCTTCCCTTCCCAAAATTTCTTCCAGATGGCTCCAACAGGTTGCTCTATAATCTAATCCAATATGGTCACCAAACACTGACCCAATACACCTCACAAATGTTGTTTTCCTTCACTTGTTAGTTGTTTCTCCTGCAATATTGGTTAGGGCACAATATGCAGCCCTCAACCTCCATGTTGCCAACAACCATCTGGAAAAAGGCTCCTGGTTATTCCGTCCTAGTGTTAGGTGAGGCTTGTAGGACTTGTCTGAAGGTAAGGTATACCCTTCTAGGACTTCGGTCCACCTAGAAAATACTCTCCAAGTACCATGCTATCCCTTCTCTCCTTTTTCCACCTCAAGGCTACCTTGGAATAGCCTCAAGCTGTTGGCTATGGCATGCGGACTAGCTCAGCAACTTGTTGTAACTTTCAGTCTCCTCAAAAGGCCCAAACACACCCTAATCAACAGTGTTTATCCTTCCATTGTCCTCAACCTAGACAACCCTTCACGTTGGCCATATTCTGCACTTAAGACAACCCTATTCACACCTTAAAATAGTCCTTTCTCCTCCATACTGTCACCTACATCAAATAGAGAATGCATGTTGTCCCTTAGACCCCTTTCACGTTGTCTTTAGGTCTTCTTCTCACTGTGGTTTAGCTCCATTTCTGTCCTACAAGCCCAGCCAAAGAACAACCCTTAACACAAGCCAATCAACCCTTCAAATGTGCCACATTGTCCCTACAACTCCTGCGGTCCAATCACAGAAGTACGTTGTCCTTTTTTCCCTGCTTCCATGTTGTCCTTAAGCTCTCCTTGCTGGAGCTTAGGCTTCCTATACTTTCATTAGTATATTTCCCAATCTTGGATGCTCAAATCACTTCAATCTATCCTCAATATATATCATTTAAGGCCTTCAATGAATCGCATGAAAGACATGTTGTTTGGATTTTACTTCAAGTCATCCTACTTGAAAAATCCAATAATAATTATGTCAACTTCAAAAATTCATTTCTCCCAAACAGCAACTCGGATTCAGATGATTTTTGATGCGTTGGAATCATCTTTCTGAGCACTATCATCCTCATCCATCACATGTCATGAATCCATCATGTTTTTCCCCAAAACACGATGGGTGTAGAAACCCCATACTTGGGTTCCAAGCCCACAAGCTTCCCTGGTGGTGCTTTGCCCTCCAAAACTTAAACCCTAGGGCTTGGAGTACCTCCCAAACTACATAAATCAACACAAATAACCCAGGTCATGGAAGTAGCTCAGCACTGAAATCAGTTCCAGTGAAGAATGGTGATCTATTTGGATATCAATGCAACCTCAGTGTATTTTTTTAAATAATTGTCTACGAAAATCAGACATTTTGTTTAATGTAATGGACGTATTTTTTGAAATAATTGTCTGCGAAAATTAGATATTTTGTTTAATGTAATGGACATATTGTCCCAATTTAAAGATGAGTTACCAATAAAAATCCCATTTTGTATGAAAGAGAGACTCTTATTGATATATAATAAAATACATTTTAATATATTCTATCGTGTTATCCAATGTCATTGTGAAATGTTGCACCATTGATTAAATATGTGGATGTTTAAATATTATAGTGAAGAGATGTGAAATTTGATAATATAACAAATTAATCTAAACATCATATACAAATTCACTAATCAAATTTTAATTTATATGAATATTGTTATAATATATATGTTGATTTTTCGATGAATAATGGATTTAAAAATTTACAATAATTGCACTATCATAGGTTGATGTTTCCAAAAAAGAGAAAATATCATACAAAAAATCGGTGCGTCCATAACTTGAAAATGCATTGGTGTGTTATGTTATATAAAAGCATTGTGACAACATCCTTTTTTCATGACCAATTCCTTTTCGGAAAACGAAAACACCGGGGCGTTTAGTTCTTCAAGCACCGATATTATTTGCAATTAATGCCTCAATGCATTGTAATTCTTAACGCAGTGTTCCGTAAGAAAACGCACATAGAGCAGTATCTTCATGCCGATTCCCATCACTTCCCAGCTCAAAAGATGGGTGTTCTTAACACTCTGGCCACGCGTGCCCTCAGGATTTCGGATAATGAGAACCTGGATAGAGAGAGATCCCACCTCCTTGATGTCTTTGTGGAAAACGGATATAGTAGGCACCTAGGTCGAAAAGCTTTCCTTAAAGCCTCTAAAAATGCGTTGATTAAGAAAGAGCCTAAGGAGCGCCAGCTAGGTGTCCATCTACCCTATATCCAAGGGACCACAGACAAAATTGCACGGATCCTTAGAAAGTTTGATATTCCCTCCACCTTCAAACCCCTCAAAACCATTCGTAATTCCCTGCAGTCGGTGAAGGATCCTGTTAACCCCAAGGAAATGAAGGGTGTGTATCTGATTCCTTGCTCCTGTGGGACACCCTATATAGGGGAAACAGGGCGCTCCATCCAGCAGAGAATTTGCGAGCATGCAGCAGATTTGAGGCATGGAAGAACAAAATCCTGAGCCCTAGCAGAGCATGAGGACAAGACTAAGCATAACGTCTGCATCGAGGAGGCCAAAGTCATTGCCAGGGTGGATCGTTTCCATCATCGCAAGTTAAGGGAAGCCATTGAAATTGAGCGTAGACCCATCAATCTCAACAGAGATGATGGCTGGAAGGTCAGTAGAAATTGGATCCCCGCCCTGTCGTCTTAGGGTTTCTTCCTTCCCTCTCTTCTTGATCGTTCAGTTTAATCTTCTCGTGTTTTCTCGTATTATTAAGGTATATAGGTTTTAGCTATTAATCCTATTTGATTTTACCCTTTTCGATGAAGGTATTTTTCCTGAGTTGGTTGTTAATTAGTTTATTCAGGTATCTAGATTAAGATGTATTCCTTTATTTATGTGATTGTCATTTTAGTTTTATTTGTGATTACTACCTTGAGTTATTTATTTACAGCTCCTTAACCTAGCGGTAATAAGTATGGCCCATCTAGATTTTTTCTATCGCAAGGTGATATGATCATGCAATATA